>JAJGQC010000399.1:0-50000 GCA_021014325.1 Plazaster borealis
ATGTTTGCAGCATTGTTAAAAGAAATATCGAGCAGATAAACGTTTACATACTTTAAACAAACCCACAAACCCATCAAAACAACCTAAATGTTGAACTGTATAGTTATTAATTCAGTTAGCATGAATATTATAAATTGATGAAAAGACACGGTATCTGAAAGCAATACAATAGTGTACATACTTGATGAAGAAGGTGTGTTTATTAATATAATATTTATAAAATTGCGTGTATTGGATATCTTCTTAATCATTCATAATTTACAAGGGCTGTATTGAAATATTTGAGTCCCAACTTGAATTTGTTGTATCTTCTTCATAACACTCAACCTCCTCTGCCCATTCATTAATAGTACTACTGTCGTCACTCGATCAGCCGTCACCGTCAACAAGGGCATGTTTGAAGCAACAGTGTCTTGAGGATGAATTACTGCGGCTTCCGCCGGCAACTCAGAAGACTTCTGCTCTGTGGAGTGGGCCTCCCTCGAGAGGCTCTCAAGATGCTCATAAAGGAAAGGTGTACATAGCTAAGAGCAGCGAAAATCATGCAGTTGTTATGGTGCTTAACATTTTAAGCTGGCCCTCTGGTGTTTTCATCTGGTGAATCCTCGTCAAAAAGAAAAATCTTGCAACGACGGCTGAATTAAGTGAAAAATAGTCTTCCTCGATGCCAGGAGTAGCACGTATTGTTAAATCCATTGTATAGAGGAGGTCGCCTGAAACAACCCTTTACTGTCAATTAATTATAACAGTTGCTGGGACTCTCACGGTTATAGTTTCCCGTATTAATACGGATGGCATTCTTCAAAAGGTCGAACATTGTTTATTAAATCATAAAAAGTTGACATAAGATTTCTTTTTGTCCACTCTCAGAAATGTTGCCAATACATGAAAAGTATAGCAAAATTGTTAACTACTTTAGGCTTACACACTGCAGAAACTGGGGTGTTAAAATTGACACCATGGTTGTTGTCACATATACATACCAACACAGAATCAACATTTACAACATAGGGTGTTAAAGTAACACTAATTTATGCCAACAAAATTGCATTGGTGTTATTTTAACACCCAATGGTGTTAACTTTGATTCTGTGTGGGGTATCTATACGTGACAACACCAATGGTGTCAATTTTAACACCCCAGCTCTTACAGTGCTGGAGCGGCAAAACTAGCAAAATATCCACTGAGGATTTACAGCTTCAAAAAAAAGAAAAGAAATAGCATGCAGTTTATGCTTAAAGTAGATCCTCTATTAAATCTGTCTTCTGGTCTAACAGACAGTGCACTTCCTAAATTTAATCTAATTCCCCCAGATAAAACGGGGAGCACAGCCCACTCCGTTTAAGTACGAGAGTCGGTGCAATGAAGCACAGTCCACACCCACCAACAAGTCAGGTGGATAAACCTCCAAACTGCGGAAAACTGTTCACATGATCTGCTTCTGAGCATATGCTATAATATTCTATGTCTTAGTCCGCATTCGAGGTTCACTAAATTAACTACATTATCTCCAGCCCAACTTTAACATCAGCATCGCCAGCAGTCCAGCATTCTCCCGAAGACGAGCAGAGTATACTGTTCGAAACGTCGAGACCACACCGGTGATCCTCAGAACCAACACTTCTCCCAAAAGAGTTTTGTATGCATGGTTGTACCCGCAAGTTTAATACTACCTCAGTGTTTCTTATGATCCACACAGTGCAAAGCTTTTAACATCACTTTATATTAACCAAGTTTGAATCCAAACTGGTTTTATTTTTTTCCTATACACTTATTCAGCAGGCTGTTTCATCGTCTTACATCGAGGTGACCCTTTTAAAAGTTGGCATCAACTCATGTGAATGAATCAGAAAAAAAGTAAGATCTACCCCATAGAATCCCCCGACTGCAAACTCGCAATTATCGTTTCTCTTCTCTGCAGAAGTCATCCAGGTGTGAAGACGATGCCGCAGACCGAAGATGACATCCATGGCAAGTTCCGTGGGAGGAAGCAGACATGTTTGTGGAATCAATCATCAATGATAGCGGCAGGAATTCCTAATAAACCTTGAAATATTGACAAAAATGCCGGGAACGTCGCTCATAACCACGACGACTATTTCAACAGACAGAACAAAACAAAAAAGAGTAAATCCTACTCTTCCTCCACACATAAGTTGTTTATATCTGCACTACATTCCATCCTTTCTAGGCTTTAAAGGGCTGATTTAAGAATTGCTCAAGTGGTAAATAATGATGGTTATTTCAACTGAGAGCGACTGACACTCAAAATGTACAATTCCTTGTCACATGTACAGTTGAGGCTGCTCTTCATTAACGCAAGACCAGCTGTTCATTCGACCAAATTCCTCTTGCTATTTCGGGAATTGCTGATGACACGAACATTTCCGTCGTGTCTTCGGGAGGGAATAATAACGCAAAAAGACAAAAACAAACTTGTCACAGATGATCTGTTGTTTCTCCACCGGTTACGGGGAAACAGGATATCGCCGAATTCAACCGTGCCTATAATTGTAGATACAGTGATTACTATTTGGATTGCTTCGGTTTGGACAGAAACGGTCATCGTAAACAATGCCATGTCTATGTTTCCTCTATATCTATAATCAACCCACATCTTCTGACATCCGCGACGGTTTACACCTGGGTGAGAATTCTTTGCGGAGCAACTGAACGTGTTCATCATGAGATATTTACTGAGTTCTTCGGGTTTTGTATTGACATAATTATTCGCGAATACATTCTTCTCTTGAAAATTTATTACAGCAGCTGGCACTTCATTTTAATGAAAACAGAAAAAAAACCATGGTGGATTACTTTTCAACAAGCCGTAGGAATGTAGGATTCCGAGAAGTTCACCCTCATATTTACAAATTAATTGAAACGTACAATATTTTTCAAATTTAATTGTATTTATAGCCCTCTTTGTAAACTCTTTGTCTGTGAAATTGTTCATACGCACAGGCAAACTCATAATTTGGTGTTATTATCCCGAATCCGTAATATACCTTATGCACATGACGTCATTTAAGTGAGACGCCCTCGACGAGAGGTCAAAAGAAGGTAGCTCATTCGTAGACTGGCCACCTGTCTTTATCCACAAGGATACAAATATTTCATTGGATATACGTGCAGTGACGTAAGCTTTCCATATGTGTTATGATTGGTCCGAGGTGTTGTAGTTTGTCAACTTGCACTTTCGATCGTCTGCAAGCTGCGTGTGCATAATGTTTGTACATGCATGTTACGTTCTTTTATTCACTACGTAATAATGTGTACATGACATTGTACGTATGAATTGACTGAAACTCCGTGTGATTTGGATGGGAGGTCAAAGGGACATCTGGCGGGTGGTCAAGGCCAGTATTTGGCGTTATTCACGAGCCTCGAAATGTGACGTCAGATGTTCAGGCTAGCTCATTTGCTGATCCTGTGCGCCGCGCATGTGCGCCGCGCATACAAGTTATGTCTGTGCGTTTTCCATTGTTTCGTCGTAAGCATTTTCGAAACTATGGCTTGGTCTTGGGCTCCTCCGTCTGCCTGTTTGAAGCCCCGTAAGGAAAGCGCACGTCTTCTAAATAACCGACGGAGCCTAAGCCCCAAGCCCACGCCCAAGCCGTGGTTTCGTTAAGGGCCATAGTTTTAACTCCAAGAAGGCAGCTTGAGGGAGTCAATGCATAAGGTCTATGGCTATGACTGTTGCTAAAGTTAACTGCATGAATTTATAATATACACTTTCATACCCAGTGTATCTTGGTATGGGGTGATGTTTTGTTTAAAACACTAGATGATGCCATCGGACTGTAGTCCACTGTCCGGTTTTAATTAAATAATCAGTACTCCCCCATCTACACCTAGCCAAATAGCATGGCAATGTCTTGTTACCATCCGGGGTCTTTTTCACACACAAACAATCCATCAATGACCAGCTCTCCCGGAATTCCCATAGGAATTTCACAGCAGTTGCTTGACCTTGAGGTCAATAGCCACTACTGGGTGAAATGAACCATATGGTTTCCAGATGGGTTTTTCTGTATACTTGTACAATGGCTGTAAGCAGTGACCTGGTTGTTTATTTGGATGAATTGAGTAGGGTCCATATCTAGTGGTTTGGGCCATTTGAAATTGATTGGGTTCTCCACAAAAATTAATTACACGCAAAATACAAACGGACTGTAGCCTGTGTGCTCACCGTGTGATTTGTTTTTTGTCATGTTATTCTAACTATTTGTTCATTCCATTCTTTGAAATCTGTAAAACATAGACAACTGAAAAAATAACAAAATAAACAAATCTCAATAAATGATCAATCTTTCATAACAACCTGAAATTAACATATATAAACAAAAAGAAAAACAAAGTAAAATCCCCAAGAAACTTATAACATTGAATCGGTAAACCCTGGATACTCAATGCTGTCACCAACCACAGCATCAAAGTAATAACCTGCAAGTCCCCCACTCCCAAACCTTAGAAAAAGATTCCCTAGTACCGTAGCCGAACCAAAAACGAGATAAACGACCAGGGTGATAATGGGCTTACGAAAAAGCTTTTAGCTTTTTGTTCCTTAAAATGTGACAATGACATGGGGAAGCTTTTTTTTTTCCTTTCTGTCTTTCTCTCTGTTTCATATGATTTGAGAATAGATCCGTTTGAACACCCATATGATAAACGACGTCCTGTTAGTAATGCAGGCCTGCGTACAGGGGCCTTCGTAAGGGTTTTCCCATTAAGAAATTGTCCAGCGATCCGGGAATGATGCTATTATTCAAATCCTCTCGTTGTTATTACAAACATTTTCTATGTCATATCGATCTATAAAACGTACTCGTACATTGTGAACGATGGCCCTTCTTTCATTTTTTAACTGTCTTGTTGTTCAACATAAATATTTGTATTTTTCTTTGCTCTGCATCCCCCTTTTTTTGATTGCTGTTTTGTATAACTTGTTTTTTTCGTTCTGTGTTGTTTTGGTCGAACAAATACCAACAACAAAATGTGTTATAACATCACTGCTTGTCAAGCATGCTTGAAAAGAAGTGATGCATCTGAGAATGGCAGGATGGTTTGTCGCGGCCATTGTTTCGACGATCGATGCACACTCTATGTCACCACTGCCTTGGCTGCCACACTCTGAAAAATACATTTAATACATCGGTTATACAGAATCCTGACCCCATGGGTCTTGACCATACAAATTATTTAAGGTCAGTTTTCCCGCGTTCTCACTACAACAAAAACACGAGAAAGCGTATGGTCGTTCGTTGTCGAAGCTCACTGGCTTGACAGGGCAGCCGAGTCTACCAAAGATTCTAGTGACGTGTACCAGTACTGGCTGTTCTATCTGGGCCTGAAATTGGACGTTAATTTAAGAGCATTTAATAAAGGGCGCCTGGCTTCGGCTAATTTTGATTCGATTTGATTTATTTAATTTTTGTTTTGTTTTAATTTATTTTTTTTTTTTTTTTGGGGGGGGGGGAGGGGGATGAGACAGCGGTAGAAAAGGAAGAAGAAGAAGAAGAAGAAAAGAAAAAGAAAAAAAACCCCGAAACAAAACATGTGTGAAATGGGAAATATATGCAAAAAAGGATGTCCATACAATGACACTTAAAACTTGTCCTTAATGATCTCATAATTGTACCTTTTGTTTTACAACCATAATTTCACACATAGTGAAAAAACACCGTACCAAACAAATCGAACAGTACAACGTTTATGCAAAAGGTTTTCGTTCTTTGATAACACAAATACTGCGGGTGAATACTTTCACCAACTGAAAGTTGTATCAAGGCTATTGCAGGGCTTATTTAAGATTGCAAAACGATCTTTTCATAATCATTTAATCACTTCGTGGTCACAGAGATACTGAAAACCGCTTACCCCTTTATCTAAACTTGCCCATTTGATGACCCAAAGACTGAGTTGAAGTCTAAAAAAATAAATAAGTTATAATCCCATTTTACACTGTTATTAGTATCAAGTTCACAGAGCTACTGCGCTAGTGTTCGGTGTAGGTGTTAATTTAAAAGGTGACTGTCTTACAAGAATTCCCCAAAGGCGTATCACAAGACAGATGAATAAAACATGGTCTGACTTATCAAAAGTTGAGGTATAAATCCTTTTTGAAGAATCCTTTCAAACAATATTGTAGCCAGTTGATAGGTAGTCTATTTTAAATCGATTTGGTTGTTGTGTTTGTCAGTCTCTATGTTGACTTCTCATCTAATTCGTTGTGTTCCCGGAAGAAGAGTATACGCCAGGAAGTAGGGCGTATGCGTCCGGAAGAATGGCACAAAGTACCTTTTCCAATCCAACAAAAGGCCGTGACAAAACATAGCATTTTGTAACATTTTTATTGCTAAAATTATCCCCAAAGACACGTTTTCCAGTTCACATGCAGAATTTAGCATTCATGAAATGACTTATGGTTGGCAGAAAAAAAAGATCAAACTCTCACACTCAGTTTTTTTGAAACACAATTTTTGCACATTGATTTACTTACACGCTTTCTCAGGTAACTTTTCGTCAGGTCCTTCTTTCAGGCACACGTCGAATTAACCCTTCCCGTGAAATATGCTAATTACATTCACGCATGCGCACATACTATTCAATAGTCTTACTCCTTTAAATCAGCTGCAATTTAATTTAAGCTTTAATTAAGATGGAGGATTGCGGTAACACCGTGTATTGAATATATGTAATATGAATATTATGTGTCTCGGAAAATCATCAGGTTTACCGATGTTCCGTGCAATTCCGTCATAGGGAGAAATAATCTACTTTCATCTTCATTTTAAACCTGTTACGAAGACGGTTCAAAGCGTGATCTACTCACACAGTATAAACGGCTTATTTTTCGAGCAAGAAAAGAGAACACGTGCATAGTCCCAGATAGACCCCACCACGAAATATGTAAATTGCACATCGCGCGTGCGCATTAACACTTCTGGTTGGCTAAATGAGGAACACCGCGTCTTTTTGTATGGCCCTCCTAGTGAAAATGTCTAGTTACTGCACAGGGTGTAACATTTTGGAACTAAGATAAGTTATTGCTTTGTCTCCATCAATAGCCTTAGCTCAAGTTCCTTTGTTTTAGCACGTACTGATTTGCATGCAGAGCTTGTAGACAGGATTACAGTTGAACGTAATTAAAATTTGTCAGGAATCAGGTTGGCGCAATAGTTTTTTTCCCTGCCTTTCACCTTTGTGGACCCCGGTTGGCATCCCACCTCAGACTGGAGCCTTGCATGTGGATTGGGTTTTCAGTCCCTACCTAATTGCGTGGGTTTTCCCCCATTTGGGGGTTCTCTAATTCCCACATCTAAAGCTGAACATTTTTATCTCGTTTGCTACCCATCCAGTTATTGACGCTAACTGTGCTGTTAAAATAAAAATATGCAGAGCTGTTTAATGGGTTCTCTCTTGCAACCGCATACATTGTCACGCTTGAGCTGCAGTAAAGTATTCAAACATTTGAAGCTTCGCCGTCTATCAACGATTCCAATAGCCACCATGTTTTGTTCAGGGTAGAAGAATCAAATATTAAAGTAAAACATAAATCACAACAAGGCAAGCAGTTGTGAATCGAAAAGACTGTGTCCACACTGAGAAGAAAAAGCAACAATTAAATGGTTCCATGACTAGAAAAATCATGTCAAGCAGACAACGAGAAGTGTACACTGTAAAAATGAAGGGCAAAGAAGTTGATGGGTAATCTGGAAATGGGCAAACTAGGTAATAATTCGTGAGTTTGTTGGTTAATACTTTTTCCAACTTGTGTGGCATTTTCCCTGTTGGTTAACTGAAACAAAAACACTAAACAAATGGTAAATATACTACATCAGTTGTATATTTTTATATTTTTTATTTATATATAATATAACATTATTCTTCTGCCTCTCATCGTTGGGCATCTTTCCACATACAGTTGGGTAAAGTTAAACACATTGTGTGCAAAAAAAAAAAAACGATCATGTCAAACATGGGCGAGGAGGAGTGGTGGCCGTGTCCTCTCTCTTCTCTCGCGGGCGTTGCCCAGTTATACAACTTTGATGAGGAAATATTACCCAATTATTTGGCAATCAGAGTGCCCAACTGAGATGGGGAAAAAAGTACCTAAAAGATGGGCATGTTGATAGTTTAAGCAACGTTGGGTAAAAAATTGGGTAAATTTTTGCCCATTATTTTTACAGTGTAGTGTCAAGATCATTATCTTTAGATAGAAATGCTCTGACAGATATCAATTCAGTTTCTAATAACAAATATTTACATGTTTGGTAATTATGACTGTGTACCATTGTATGTTTTGTTTGGTATCGAAGGGGGCTGTAAAATATTTCTACTTTTGGCGCGAAACGTTTGGCTTTAGAAACACCGGAAGAAATCTACAGAAATATTTCCACCTGAAATAATTCCAATCTTGCAAAATTTATATCATTTTAAGAATGTTTGAATATTAAATGAATCCCGCCTTTTTTCTCTTCCCAAAGGGAATTTTTGAGAGAAAACAAAACCCAGTGTGACGTGAAAACTCTGCATGTATCTACATGTCGTAATACGAACTCAAAAACAAAATGAAGAAATACCGTCTGACAAAAATCAAGCGGTTTCTCTTAAGTGCCGGCAAACGAAATTAAAACATCATTTAGCTTCCAGCAATCAAACCACTTAAAAGAGAGAGGGAAAGTGTTCCGGAACATTTCAATGGTTTTTGACTTTTCAAGGGAGAGAGAGAGAGATACAAAATCCCGCCGAATCAAATCGAGTAACGTAATTTAGTTTCATCACGGCGCCAAGGTGAAGCCCACAGTCAAAAAATGTTTTAAAAGAAGAGTCGGTTTGTAATGTAAATTGCTAGTTGAAAATTTGAATAATTATACCCTGAGCAGGCAAAGACAATGTTAAATTAAACAGTCACTCTAAATGACAGTCAGTTGGAGAAGCTGATAGGGTTATGTCACCTTCGATAAGACTTCCCCTAGTCCCAGTCAGTGCTGGTTAACACACTTGGACGTGGCGAGGACCCCAAGGCGTGCTTGAGGTAATTCAAGGAGACGCTCTGCGCGGCCCGTCGACAACCAAACAACGAAGCGGAAAAGTTGTAAAGGGGAAGTGCTGTCCCATTTACCATCACTTGATGAGTACGGTGGAGCGGAGAGTTTGTCTAATTATGCAAAGAAGAAGAAAAAAGCCATTTCTTACACCCTGCAATTTGCTTGACTAACGAATGATTTGATTTTTTTTTAACGTACCCGTCAGTAGTTGATTTCACAACGAACGCGCCAGGAGTAACAACATGTAGGCGACGCCAAAAGCGTCTTGAGAGTATGTAAATAGATACGAAAACGAAATGACTCTTCAAGTTGTCTACATAAGACTCTGTAGTGGCGCTTCAAGAAATTACCGCTTCGGGCATGTCTGTACGGTGATTTCTTGCAAGAAAACACTTCAACGCCACCATGATAAGCGGCATGTTTCATAAGAATTGTTACAGTAGTTATACTCCGTATACTTGGATAGTGCAGCACTGTAGACGAAAACAAGTAATTCTTAACCCCTAAGCTCGCTAAACGGTATGGCCAATCAACAATCAACAGCCATGCCTGCTTCGCAATGGGAAGATGACACTATAGGCATTCGTATTGTGCATGAGCTGTCTGTGCAAAAATCATCACAATAGACTACACTCTAAACAAAAACCTCCCGGGTCAGAATTGACCCGGATTCCGGGTCACAGGAAGCCTGACCCATTTCTGGGTCAGGCTCACCCGGAAACTATGGTTTAAAATATGGGATTTTAGCTTGGATTCTCCGTCAATTTGACCCAATTCTGGGTCATTTTGACACAGATTCCGGGTCACGCTGACCCAGAAATGGGTCATGCCCCCCCCCGGGACCCGGAACCGAGTCAATTCTGACCCTGGTTTTTTCAGAGTTTGTGCATAAGAAGAACTTTTTTGTTGGGGGGGGGGTCGTTGGGTTCCCACGAACATTGCTTTTACTCAGTGTGCGAAGAAGGAAGCTATATCGCACACTTTTCAAGTAGGACAGAATTCGAATAAAGCGCAGAAGTTGCTAGTTAAAATATAAACAATGAACCTCTATCATGACGACGCCATCGTTTCATTGATTGATTGAATGACTTAATGAAATTGAAAACCACTTATTTCTATGTAGGTTAAACGCATTAGAATTAAAGGCATATAGCAACCGTTTCCTCTCATAGATGAAACATTTTACCGCCGTTCGCAATCGGTCGAGTCCATTGACCTGTTTTCAATACAAAATGCACATCAGAAACAACTTATCGTGTCGGGGCACGTAGAAGAGTTGACAAGGGATGGGGTGTGATGTAGCAGCGGCTTTGCCAGTAAAGATGATGAAGAAGGCAAAATGAGAAAACAAGTCGGCGTGTGGTTATAGGCCTACTGTACCACTTTAACATTCCGTGTTTCTGCATCAGGGACAATGTCCTGGCACAAAACACATGCTCAGCATGTAAAAAACAGTTTTTTACTTTATGTAAGGCATAGGTATCCGGCAAGAGGTCTGTGAGATGCACGTAATTGCGGGTGATTGTTTCACTGGTGCGGTCTGCCCAGAAGAAACAATTGGCTAGCAATATTGTCTACTTACCAGCCTTTTGTAATTAGACGGGTGACATTACAGAGGCAAAAGATTAACACAAAAACTATAAGAGTAATTATAAAGCCTATTAGTAGCCATTGCATCGAATCACTTTATGCAGAGGGTATAATTAACAGTTTTCGTGAAAATCTAGGAGAAAACTTTGGCTACCGATTTGTTTAGCGTCTTGACAAATCTCTACGACCAAGTGCAAAAAGTAGTATGCAAGCATTCTACCTTGAGCTACCTTGACATTTAGTGTTGGACGTTACACACAACGCCATGTGATCTGTGCGTAAGATCCAATCGAGCGTACGTAAAGATAATCTAATGTAGCTTTAAACTTCTTGAACGAAGACTATAATAAACTGTGTCCGACATTTCGGATTTGAGTAGCTGATTTGCCGTCGTTTTAGTATCTGCGAGTGAATGTGTGTTAAACAAAATGTAACAATAAAAAAATACTAAAAGACTTCATCATTTTCGTGATGACAACATTTTCTGTGTTGATCTGTTTTCTAAATGCAGACTGCAAAATGGAAACGTCGGTGAAGGCCAATACCGTTAATTATTCAAACATTCTCGGCTCGAGAATCTCTCACCATGAAAGTAAAATTTGTCTTCCCCCATAAATTGCTCCGCAACTGTGCATAATTCCATGGCATAAAGAAAAGTAATAAAATATTTCAACCGTACAATTGGAAAGTAAGTCAAGTATTGCTTAGCCTGAGGGATTCGGGGTCCTCTACTACACGGAGTAAAAGATAACTCAATCAGCACACTTGTCACCTCATTCTATTTCGCTTTAAAGGTAGGGTCATAGATTGGGTGTGTTTTTTTGGTCAATGTAATGCTGATTTATAGCCAAATTATAAAGAGAGATACCATAAAAGTCACATGTGGAATTTTCAGCTCACTAGCAGTGTCTGTACTTGCTGAGAAAAACAGCAACAAGCTTTCACGGTATCATAATTCACAAGAACGTCGAATCCGTCCTGACAGCGGGTACCATTCACATCTCTAGCCGCAGCATCCGCAACATTCAGAAATCCGAGAAGCGATTCATGCATGAATCGTTTCTCAGATTTAAATGTCGTTTAGTTGAATTTTTTTTCAAACCATATTACTTCGAAGGGAATCCTTTCTCAAATAGTTTTTAACTATCAACAGCTGCAGTGCTTCTCATCAAGTAAAGTTGTTGTGGTCATACATTATTTCGAGTATTTACCAGTAAGTACCTTTAAAGGGTCTGTATACGTTTGGCAATGACTATGAAAATTAATGGCAATAAAAACTTACTTGGTAAGAAGTACAGCAGATTTGGATAGTGTAATGCATTTTGAGTAACTTTCCACTTCGAAGTACAGCGGTTATGGAAAAAGATATCACTTTTAATCCCCCCAAAAAATCCGAATCTGAGAAGCGTTAGTGACAGTAACGTTTCTCAGATTGGGTATTCCAATTGCCGATTATTCTTCCTGCGTGGACATAACTGCTCCAGATTTTCAGCAATATCTCAAAAACGCTAACACCTTTTGAAATTAAATTTTCACAGGTTGATGGTATATATTTACACCTATATAGGATTAAAACAAACAGTGGGTTCCAATTACCAAACGTATACAATCCCATTAAACCTCATCAGCACACTTGTGAACTAATACTATTTCGCAGTTCACTTCTGATGAGCCTGGGCTCACCTCTTTCCCTTTCACCCCTGCTCCCTTATTAGCAGGTGGAAAGCACAGACTGACATAATAAGGTATTGTTATTCATGAGCTCCTATTATTAAATCCACCTGCAGCTTATCTTGGAACAGAGACAATTACAAATCGCTTGATGTCACAGGTGTTTTTCCAAACCCGAGCTATAGTTAGCGTAAGGCTTGACACAATTTTGTTCTCGAATGCAGCTTGTTTAATGAGCCGGTAAACGAACATGCTTCCTTCATAGAGGGAGTCGGGAGTCAGTGAATTCAGTCGCAGATAATAAATAGGCTAAAGGAACGAATTCTTATTGGCATGAGGTGTTTTCATTCGGTTAAACCCAATAATTTATACTTCGACGGATTCTGAATCTGTGTATGTGAAATTGGCGAATACATTCCTCTCTGTATGATGGATATCTTTACACAAACAATTTTGTTTTTAAAATTTTGAACTTGCCATCGAACTTTTTTCTTTTTAGTATGTAAACATAGTATTTCTTGTTAAACATTACAGTCTTATTTGGCCAAATACTTAGTTGGAAAAACTGACCTGAATCAAAAGTGGGGAAAACATAGGTGTGGAAGTGTCTGTCTTCAGAAATTCCAATGTGTGTAAAACAACCCGAATGTTATAAAGATAGCGACAATACTAAAAAAAAGTCAATAATGTTTAAACAAAATATTAAAAAACCACATATATATAGCAAAATTAGAAAATAAAGTTAACTAAGTTAACACTTTAAAGAAGTAAATTACTTCAACAAATTTCCGTCTTTACTGCTCCTAAAGTATGATTTAAAAAAATACTTCATTGCGGAGAAATTCATGTACGGCAACATTTCTAAATTCTTTAGTAAATGGAGCACTCTCTCCGCACTGTGCCATGACTAGTGTCTTTTAATTAATGTGTAATTATTTTTGTATTATTTTTTTTGAAAATTTAATTGTTATTTCATAGTTATTCCTAGCCTATTGTTATTGTCTTCTTTCTGGTGTAAATCAAGAGATTATTAAATGAGAATCCCTCGGTATAAAAAAACAAATAATAATAATTACTTCAAGCCTTTTAAATGTTGAGGAATAAACCCTATCAAAGTTCTACAATAAAATGTAAAAGTGTGTGTGACTGGTCCAATAACTACCCTTTTTCTTCTTTTTAAGACAACTTTGTTTAAAGTGTTCATGTTCGTCTCCCGTCTCAAATAATATCATTATTAATGAATGCAGCCAGTCAGACGTCGGAGACGCAGTACTTTTGCGAAGACCTACCATCTGAACTCAGCCGCCTGGGGGGGGGGTTATCCTTGGTTCAGAACGGAATTATGGACTATTCCATCAAGACTAATAATGGTAGAAGAATATGTATGAAATGATGGGCAATAAATTTGGCGATAGAAAGTTATAATCATGTCTTTTGCTGTCTACAAAAGAACTTCTCCACGGAGCAAAAGTCAGGACCATGTTAATATATGACCCAAAGGCTTTTCCATTTTACTTTTAGCAGGTTATGGATTGACCACCAATATCACCCAAAATATGATCAAACAGTTAAAAGTCACACCTAAATGTCATGCTATTTGAGATGCAATTTTGTGTTGGTTAATGGCGCGCCATAGCTGAGCGATCAAGCGCACTGGACTCAAGCTCTGGTGTTTCTGATCAGCAGAGTGTGGTTTCGAGTCCCGGTCTTGACACTTGTGTCCTTCAGCAAGACACTTATCCATTATTGATTCGTCCTTCGGATGGGACGTAAAGCCATAGGTCCAGTGTGTTGTGTAATGCAGGTAAAAGAACCAAGTTACACTTATCGCTAAGAGAAGGGGTTTGCCCCGGTGTTTCTGGCAGTGGCTGCTGAATGCGCCACAGCGTCTTGGAAACTCTATTATATGTTACATTTAATGGGTCTCATAAGTCAAAAACTCCAAAAACCTGTCTAGAAATGAATAATGATAAGCACTTTGAGACGCCAGTGGATAAAGCGCTATATAAACTACAGTTATTTTTTTTATTAAGCATTATTTTGAAGCTTGGCTTCTTTTGGGTGTTTGATAGGGCTGGATCGAAAGCAGGTTGGCTGTTGTTGATCATGACTAAAGCCTTTGTTGGTTTAGGATCGTTGGGAACCTACTCCTGTGGTCTCTATTTGCAGCTTTCATGTGGTCTCTTTTTCACTTTCACCTCTAACAGTTGTCAAAACTTGGCTTTCTTTAAATTGCACAAGGAATGGGTGAGTTGTATTTTTTAACCATGAGAGTCATCGTTTGGTGAAGACAAGGCAGATAACAAACAGTGTTATTTCATACTCGTTTGTGCATGTATGGAGACTTTAAAAGCAGAAGTTTAGATTTGTCTTTTTTTTTCTATGGCTATTTCGAGACGGACTCAAGGACTGATTCAACAAATGTATAGGTACTTGCACTGTCAGTTCTCTTGCCTGCTTACACGGTTCCTTTCTGATTTAATAAGCCCGACAATTTGCTGACACGAGAACAACTTTAAAGGTAGGGTCATAATTTGGTAAGTCTCCATAAAGCAATGACCATATTAATAACAACTTACTAAAGAAGCACAGCAGCTGTTGATAGAATTAACTATTTTGAGAAAAGGATTCCCTTCGAAGTAATACCGGTATGGTTTGGAAAATTGTTCACCCATCAATATTTGAATCTAAGAAACAATTAATGCATGAATCGTTGCTTAGATTTCTGAGGGTTTGGTGTCCGTTGAGGAATGCTGCGGCCGGAGATGCGGCTGGTACCCGCTGTCACCTCGCTAAATAGATGGATGGATTCGATGTTCTTGTAAAAAATACCGTGACATATTTTTGCTGATTTCTCAGCAAGTAGACACTGTAATCAGTGTAATGTGACTTTTATTGTATATTTCTTTGTAATCTTGCCTACAAATCAGCATTTGACAAAAAACAATCTATGACCCTACCTTTAAACTGGGCCTGGAGTTCGAAAGGAAAATAACAACAAAGGGTAAAAACAGGTGTATAGTCGGTTCAAAGAAAATAGTGACAACAATAAATACATCCGAGTACCTTATAAAGAATGCATGTGGGATATATTTACAAGTTTTAACCCCAAAGCATAACGAGTTTCCGGATTCCCGTCCTAGTCCCGACAGAACATTCTTCTAATGACGCTTTCAAGAATCTTGTTTTTATTTTATAACTGAGAGCCGCCTTCGTCGGCATCATTTCATGTGTGTATCGGGTTTCGACATCACCGGAGCGGTGAATAAATTCCCCGGCGGTCACTGAATTTCTTTGTAGAGGTCCCCCCTAGTTGAAGTACGTCTGGGGAGGATGTTTTGCTAGACATACGGACCGGTGATCTAATGAAAAACCCTGTCGTGATAATTACATAGTAGGAGGAGTGGCTCTTCTCCGGAACATTGAGTTATTGCAAACGGCTGCTAATTAATCACAATGCACATCCAGCAAACATTAGAATAAATTAAATTCTGGTCTACTGCAGTCACGACCTCACAATGTTTACCAATGTGTCCTGCACAAGATTTTCAGATTTCTTTCTGCATGGACAAACCGCTCCAGATTTTCGGCAATATCTCAAAAACGCTAACACCTTTTGAAATGAAATTTTCACAGGTTAGTTTTACGGTATCTACAACTATATTGGATTGAAACAAAGAGTGGGTTCCAATTACCAAACGTATGTAATCCCGTTGAAGTAACTATAAATAGTGAACTTGCAGGTACAACCATGTGTAAAATCTCTGTCGGGAGGAGTGTTGGCTCCGAAAAGAGCCGGTGGGGTCTCGACGGTGTGGTTCTCCTGAAGACGAGTAGAGTATACTGTTCGAAACGTCGAGATAATATTACAAATCTGCTTTCCATTTAGATACATTTTCCCCTCAATCAAAACACAGCTGTCAGTTATTTCGCACACACACACTAGGTTTTTTCCAAACCTCGGTTTAGTCTCCGGCTCCGGCTCCAGGCTTCGTTTGATGTTTGAAACACCGTACAACATGTACACTGGAAGCCCCAAGCCGGAGCTGGAGCCCACAAGCCAAGGTTTGGAAAATGCCCCAGGTATAACTCCCTTCTATGGCAGAATCGTATAAGGTTGTGTGATTCCCCCTTCAGAAGAATGCAATTTTGTCCCGAAGCAGTTACGTCAAACGATTTTTCACAACGAAATCACATGACATTAATTTGAGCTGCTCCCCTCAAGTTGACATCTTTCTGTAAAGTCATTGCTTTTCCCCTTAGATCTGTCGCAGTTACACACTGGTTATGCCATGATATCCCAAGCTGGACCATGCCACATGTCCCAGAGGGGTGTCAATTAACGTGGGACAGTGATTTGGTTAGAAGGGGGCAGGACCAAACCCTGCTAGCATCCTTTGCGTACAAAATCGGAATGTCAGTGGTAGATGAAACATAATTAAAGGAACGTTACGGAACTGGTAATTGAAATTTTCTTTAGATCACAGATTTACATAAAACTTACACGGTCTAATGATGATGATAGTAGAAAACATCCCTAGAAATATTTCTGTCTGAAATGCCATATTTGATGAGAAATAAATAAAACTAATTTCCGATTGGAGTTTATCGCTCATGAGCGTTTTATTCATGCATTGTATAACACATGCAAATGTGTAATCAGTTTTTCACTATTTTCTTGTGACCCAGATGGCCGATCGATCTCAAACTTCTACAGGTTTGTCAGTTTATGTATATGGTGGATTATATAAAGTGCTTACACTGTTTTGTTAGCAAAAACCAATTCTGCAATGTTCCTTTAAGCAAACAAAAATAAGCTTAAATTAATCCAGGCAATACCTGGACGTGTAAACAACACAATTAGAAAAACAAAAATATCGTAAAAAATAAATTATAACAAAAAGCAGCAAAACAAACCCTCTTAAGGAAAAAGCTTGCCAGCATGTGTTCATACTGAGGGGGCGTTGCAAGCAAACAGGTCCCTCGCTTGAGGGTTTTAAGAAACATTTTTCTCAACTCACTCTGACGTAGGACGAAATTGCCGGATTTATAGAATATCTCCACGAGTTAACTAAAACGATTGCCCGGTACATTAGCTTGGATTACTCCATAAGTCCAACATTACTTTGAAATTTGTCTGTTATCCACTTTAAACATCCTGCACTCCGTCGGTAAAAAAGTGAGCATTTGATACAAATCCCACCAATATCATTTTACCCGTCGGACGCAAGTTGAAAAATCAAAAATAAATATTTTGAAATGATTCTTGGACTGAAGCACAAGATCATTGGTACTAACTCCTTCAATATTTTATTTTGAATCTGTAAACCACTTCAAAAAGTGTCTGCCGTTATGAAGTCACACAGACAGTATTACCTACAGTTCTATAATATCAGTTTTACTCGTCCAGCCATCCGAAAGACTCTCCATGGCTCTTGTTTTCTCTCTCCAGATTGCGGACAGCTCACTATTTGCGAAGTGAAGTCTGTGTAAATATCAGTAGTTCAGCACAATATTGGAATTTATATTTTTTGGAGGGCTGATTGAATAGGGCTATGTTTTGACACGGAGTGAAATGTGTGTTCATCTTCATTGTTTGATCGGTTGAACGTAATCGGTGCATGGTGGCAGAAGTGGGATCGCAAAAGAGACACCTTTTTGGCTGTTTCTTATTTTATCTTATTGGTTGTTGAGTTTTAAATTCTTGTTTACCGCCCACGAACTTCAAGGCTTTACTGAGGTCAGGCACTTTGCCAATATGCATCCTGCGTAAATAAATGACTAGCACGTAACGGAAGAATCGGTCTGCTCCCCATTTCAGCCTTTCTTTCCTGACGTGGATCTGTTCGTCGTCTTTTCATGAGTGTGTTTAGGACTTCCGGGCAGTACCGCGCCTGGCAAATGACGAATATTTTGGTCGGATTTATACCAAAGCAACATGAACAAATAAGCGAATAAAGAACACAGTATAGATAGTTTCGTGCTTGAGCCGTTCTACAAAATCTGACTTAAATTTTCCTATTTACCCGCTTTCCTTACGTACAACAGTCAACAGTTTCATTATAAAAAATCAATTACTTCACTAACTTCGTTAATGAATGTTTGTGATTATTTGTTTTAAATAAATCTGTCGTTATAAGACATGAAGCAAACAACATTGTTATTCAAACTAATTTTTTTTTTTCCTGAAGCCGTAAGGTTCAACGATTTCCCCTGAGCGAAAACAAAAAGTGACATTGTGCAATGTAGGTCGAGTTGTCTTTTCGCAAGCTGCGATCAATCTAAATTAGGCCGGATGCACGGCACAGTGTGGTACGAGCAGGTCTCGCCAACTTCGCAACCGATGACAGAAATTCATGTCGGAGTAAACCCGTAAAACCTTCTGTTGACAGCCCACAGACTCGGTTGGAATAATTCGATTTGAAATAGGACCCAACTGTTGTTGTTTTTGAGGAATAACAAGTGAGCATCACAGGATGTTTTGCTCGCTCGTCGAGGCGATTCTTGGAGGGTTCAGATCCCCATGATCGAATATCCTTTGAAATTTCCAATGTTTAGTCATACAAAAAAAACCTTGTGCACCAGTATAATGTTTTGTTATAGTAACCCTGCAGTACCTACCGTATTAGAACAGGACCATGCGTTACAGAACCTTTGTTGTAATTTCCACTTGAATCATACCTTACAGGGTATGTGTATACGTTTGGTAATGACTCATAAAATTAATGGCAATAACAACTTACTTGATAAGAAGTACAGCAGTTTCTGATAGTATAAAGTATTTTAAGAAACATTTCACTTAGAAGTAATGTGGTTATGGAAAAAGATATCAGTTTTATCACAAAAAAATTCGAATCTGAGAAGCGTTTCTCTCAGAAACCTTTCTCATATTGTGTATTCCAATTGCAGATTATTCTTCCTGCGTGGACATAACCGCTCCAGATTTTCGGCAATATCTCAAAAACGCTACCACCTTTTGAAATGAAATTTTCACAGGTTATAGTTTTATTGTTTATATCTACAACTATATAGGATTAAAACAAACAGTGCGTTCCAATTACCAAACATATACAAGCCCTTTGAACATGCAAAGTTTCCAAATGATTGTGTCTGTCGGCCTGAGAATGTCTGCAAGTTGAGAATCCATCAGAAGGTTTGTTTGTAAAATATGTATCTCTTAAAGCACCTGTACGGACCAGGTCTCAGAACTAATTAAACCTGATCATTCATTGCCTTCTTCTACTATATATCCCAAATGATCCTTGTTTACTTTGTATCTGCCAACAATGACCTTTGTGAAATGCGTTTCTGTTGTTGAAAGAAACAAATATTCGTCCATTTGAAAACAAATCGCCAACACCACTCTGCTGATGGATACTGTGACCACACACCAAAAAGCAAAACACACAAAAACCCCTATTCTATTTAAATTTCGAGAAAATACCACCCAAAAGGACCTATGGTATAAATGCACAAAATAATTAATGGCCTGACGTTTCGACCCTAGCAGAGTCTTTCTCGAAGGCTAAATGACAACACAACACACATAAACAGGTGAACAAGTGTAACAGAAGCAGTCAAGTGGAAATACATGAATAAAGAGAGAGAGAGAGAAAGAGAGAGAGAGAGGGGGGGGGGGCAGAAGGCACATAGAAAAAGCAAGGGGTAAACAATGAATAAGGAGACAAATTTAAATTTCATAACCTGTACCTATTAAATTCCCGTGGACAATGTACTCTAAAAGAGGGTTTCGTTCGGAAAGTTAATTTTTAATTATGACCGGACGGCACCACCCAATCAAGTGGCTCACTAGAGGGTTCAGATCTCGGGCCGTTCGCGGGCTGTACCCGTTCGCGGGCTGCACAGACTAGAAACACCCCTGTACTATTATTTGATGAATCGCAAATCATACATCATGCATAAATGATTTGGTTGAACTAATACACTGTTGGTGTTGAAATAAAGGGTTAAAACAAGGGAGGAAGTACCCGGGTAGTAGACGTTACCTTGGAGGCCCCATATATGTGTTAACGCTCTTTATTACAGTCCAGAAATTAGCATTATATTATTGTAGTCACAGATTGGAAGGTGTTGATCGACCCTAATGTTTTAGGTGACGACATGGTGGGGACTGAGGGCCTCCCTCATAATAACGCGTGAAATTTAATTACAGTTGACAAGCCTCTCGGCCCTTTTAAAGAAAAACTCTCAGATAGTAAACGGGTGGGGTTGACAATCTGACGAGCGGCAGACTAATAAAGGCAATTTTATAATTCAAAGGACCAGCTTTAACATTGACCACAAATAGGGCATGTCAACAATTGCTATTTCAGACACTAGAGAACGTCAACAAATAGGCTCATTACGGCTGAAGCTATCAGTGACTATCCATTTTTTGGCATGTTGTTGCCCCGAGTTATTTGATTTGGCAACCCATCACTTTAAATCCAGATTTAAAAACCAAATCCCCTAGTATCATTTTACCCGTCGGACGCAAGTTGAAAAATCATAAATAAATATTTCAAAAATGATTCTCGGATTTAAGCACAAGATTATCGGTCATAACTCCTTCAATACTTTATTTAAAGTTTACAAATTAGAAGATTTTTTAAGAAAGCAAATTGTCCAAACCAAATACAGGCTACCGAAACGCACGTTCCCCAACCTCTTTCTGCGCCACCACCGCGCATCCCAAGTCGGTGAAAAGTACATTCCGCGCCAGAATAAAAATATCTCCGCTCATGTCGACCCTAGTAGGCCTACAGGCGCAAACAAAAAAATTGTAAATCTGTCATGCCTGTTGTATTCCATTATAGACTGTGCAAGTCTCGCGCGAAATTCGAACTTCCGGGACCATTGTGGTCCCAACCATGGAGTTTTACGTGGGCGGGATTTTGTTTCGTCAACTATTTTAGTTTAACGTAGTTTATGGCCATGAACATTATATATAATTTTGGGAATGTAATACTAAGTGATTAACAATGTGAAAGTAAAATCAATTCAACAGAATAACGAAGAAAACCCGAGAATAAGATTTGACCTCCGTTTCCGGTTACTTGTGAACAATTTAGAATGCTGCCCAACTGACGGTCATGTTGTCATTAAACCTATGTGATAAGACACACACATTTGGGCTTGATTGGCAAATGGGGTTTCTTACAATAAGCATCCTCGTTCCAAGTTTTTATTTTGTTTCACTGTTAATTTGAACAAATTATTTTTATTATACAAAAATATAAAACAAAAATTATAACAACTTGCTATGGGTATTTTTATTTTCAAGAATTTTGTATAAATATTATTTTAAAAGAAGATTTGATTTCATAGAAAAATGAAGTCTTCATTCGAGTTTTTTTTTCTAGTTTTCGATATGCGCGAGACTTGCAGAGTCTATACACGAGAAGAGAAAAGTTAATGACGTCTAGTACAGCGACGACTCCAAAAGCTTCCCGCACGTTTTGATGTGTATTCACTCAGATAATTTAATTACCGTATGCACAGCATGCTCCAAATAAATAGTCCCAAAAGGGAACCCCTGGGGATGTTTATAGCTCATTGCTTATAATAATGCCAAGTTCTATACAAAGGCAAAGATTTAGCGATAAGTAATTGTCCAAATAACTAGCCAAATTATTTATTCAAGTTGTAGGTGACTGCGCCTTGGAACTGTCTATTGCCAATTGATTGCTTGTATAAATGGTACTCACAGAAATGTCGCGATGTTTTATGAACAAGCTGTCAATCCTTCCTTTCTTCTTCTTCATAAATTCTGACATCTCAGTCTTTGTTTATCCAGTTCTAATTGGTGCCCAGTGCCCACGTCTAAGGATTTAGTTTTGCATGGATAACACCAGGGAAGATTTTGTGGGCGTACTTTCTCAACTTCACTATATGTTGTTCCATTTTGGTTCTTAGAATAATTGTTGGTATCCATGGTAACAACGAAGTTTTAATGGAATTCAAGTACCGTAAAATGACCGACCCGAATCTGCAACGCAGTTTTTTTCACTGAATGGTTGAAGCTATGCAATAAAAGCCCCGCAAATTGGTTGTTTGTTATCACTTATAACACAGCGAACTCTACCAAGCTTTGATTAATTATGTAAATGTCATCATGGCCGCTTACATCAGATCAGAACATTAAAGGCGTACAACTTGGAAGAAAACACAATAATTTGCTTTGAGCTATTTACAGGGAACGGTACATCTTGAAAAGCTAGTATAGTAAAGTTTGTTTTTCAAGATATTCCAGTTGGTCTTTACCTCCCTTTTGCAGAACCTCTCTGTGGCTAATTTTGTAACTCTATCCCGCAGGGATTTTGTTACAACAAGTGGCATAAGTCTATAGTTGTTCGGACGAAATAAACGAACGCCAACTGTGGAAAGTGATTGCACCAAATGCATTTCTGTGTCATGCCAGAGTTTCCTTTCGAAAACATTAAGCATTCCGGCTTATAAGTAATTTTGTATTCATTCATCGTTACAAAAAAACTATTTATCTCTTAATTGTTATTACTGTTATTTATATAAAATAATATTATTATTACTGAAAAAACAACAACACACTGTACCCCCTTGGCACGCGTTGTAACTGACAATGTAGGTTATCGAGCCACTCTTTTCTAACAAGTACCATGCGCCAACCCCGTTTGTCACCTGCGGAGGCTCTAACAACTTGAGCACACTATGAACAAACACGCTGGATATCTGAAATCTATTAATTCTTATAATAGAACCGAACTCAATGGTTGTCCCGCCAGAGGCTGGTCGATCGAGTCTCCCGTTGGTTTTCATTTGAAGCTAAATGATAATGATTCGCAGTTGATTAGAAAACCGGAGCAAATATTACACACACACAAAAGCAGAACACATTTTCGTCACGTTCACTTATAGAACGAGCATTGCAAAGATATAACCTTAGAACAAAATGTTTTACTTTGATGTTAAAGATAGGGTCATAGATTGGTTTTTGTCGACGTAATGCTAATTTATAGGCAAAGTTATAAAGAAAGATACAATGCAAATCAGTTTGAAAGTTTCAGCTGAATACGCTGCTACTTGCTGAGAAAACAGCACAAAACCCGTATTACGGTATTTTCAGAAGAACGACGAATCCATCCACCTTTAGCGAGGTGACAGCGGATATCACCCTCATCTCTGGCCGTAGCATTCGCAAACGGGCACCAACCCTCAGAAATCTGAGAAACGATTCATGGATGAATCGTTTCTCAGGTTCAAATGTTTTGGGGTGAAACCTTATCCAAACCATATTTCTTCGAAGGGAATCCTTTCTCAAAATAGTTAATACAATCAACAGCTGTTCTCAGATCAGATTATACCTTCAAGCGGTGTAAAACACATTGATTGAGAAATCACTACGGACCAGTCATGGGTATTATTGCTCAGTAGGCCTATATGTCAACTTGGCTGATAACACAAATTAATCAGAAACGACTTTTCTGGACCGAGACGTTACTTTAACATCTGAAAGCATGTATCAGGTGTTACCAGGCACGGCAATCGACCATGCACTTTATACCACAACATAGATTCTCCTCAGGAATAGGTTTTTAATAAAACACCTTAAAAAAAACACAACACTCTCTCAATTCCAAAGTCACTGACAGGCAAGGTAGCATCATCATCGTAAATTAAATCGGAAAGGAAGGTTTTATAGTTGCTGTCTATGTGTCGGTCAACCCCGCAGCGTAACCTGTTTTGTTGCAACGCCCCTGTGGTACGTTGTCAACACATGCTGGAATTGTCTATAGGTTAAGAGGGGAGTTTATTTTCTCTTTTTTCCAACAATTTTGTTAAATCTAAGTTTGTTGTTTACATGTCAAGGAATCACCTAGGTTAATTTAAGCTTATTTGTTTGCTTAACTATTTGAGTTTTATAAGTTTGGTTTCATCTGACCACCATTGACATTTTGACATACCGATTTCGTACAACAAGGATGCTGGCAGAGTTTTGTCGTGTCACCCCCCCCCCCCCCTTCTAACCAAATCACTGACCCATATTGATTGACACCCCCTCTACGACGTGTGGCTTGGTCCAACTTAGGATATCGTGGCATATGAGCTGACTAGTGTGTACGATGTGGTTTCGACAATGGAATTATGAAAATATGTCAGCATGTGCTTACAACGTCCCTCTCTATGCAGGGGCTTAATTAGCCTGAACATCTGACGTCACACTTCGAGGCTCGTGAATAACGCCAGATACCAGCCTGACCGGATGTTGTCAGATGTACCTTTGACCTCGCATTCATTTCTCACGGAGATTCGCAGTCAATTCACACAAACATGTACCCATAGTAAATAATATAGTAACACTACATGCATGTACAGACATTATGCACACGTTGTATGTGCAGACGACCGAAACTGCAAGGTGACAAACTGCATCACCTCGGACCAATCATAACGCAGAGATGGAAAGCTTACGTCACTGCATGTTTATCCAATGAAATCATTGTATCCAATGAAATAACTGGGCATGATGTAATACCAGTGCCTGTCTTTATCCTTACGGATAAAGACAGGGGACCAGTCTAGGTCTTGATCACTGTGCGATGTCTTTATTTGCTTTGTTTAAGAGTGCCCTATTCAGGCATGGTTTGTCAAAACAAATGGTTCAACACTCTCACTCCATCAGAGTCCATCCTGTTTCCCAAAGATAAAACACTTCCTCTCCGGGCTCTTGTCAATATTCCTCTCGACATCATCAAGTCTGCAGCCAGGGAAAATATCCTTCTTATTTGACTTTAGCTGTGAGGACTTGATGAATTTTCAGACGTCGAGTAACACGGACTTTTAAAGAAGCTAGCTTGCGTATTGTCATTATATACGCCAATGAGTACGTTTGTTATGTTTGATGGATTGTCTTTCGAGTTGTTAACAATGTTGAGCCGACCAGTCGCTACATTAGATAAAGCAACAGTTAAGTGAATATTTGTGCTGCGGTTTTTTTCAAGGACAAGATATAATATGGAAATACCGAAAATTTATATAAGTTTTCTTTTCTTCCACTGTTTTGAGACGTGGTCGCATAATGTATGTGCTATCATTGCCTGACGTACTGGGAATTGTCTTTTCCAATGAGCTTTGCGAAACGGCTTCCCGAAATCCTTGCGTCATATCTCGACCCCGTGTATACAATCAGGGACAATATCCAATCTTTGTATATAAATTATTTTCCTTATTTGCAAGAATGATTTATTCATTGTTTTCTCGATTATATTCCTGGAGGTTTCAGTCCCTTATCTAAACTCGACTGCAGCCGGTTGTGTAAAGCGAATTGTGGGTCCCGTCAAAATGTCATTGCTCAAACTGCATCATATACTAATGTCATTGCGAAGATGGCAATGATTAACCACAGCCAAGCTTTTTAAAATTCAAAACAACTACAACTCTGCGGCAGTGAACTTAGCTAGATATATGTTACATCTTCTGATGTTATCACTCAGGCAATCTTTCTCCTTAACAGGATTGGAAATGTATAATGTGATCTTGCTTGAAGTTAATGCGGCGAGTCGAAAGAATTGAAACACGTTCCCAGGGGAGACTCTTGATAGAAAAACGCACACATTAAACCATCACCCTCGCTGCGCAGATGCAGCAGAGATAAAGTTATGCATAGATTAGACACAGGGAAAGTGGCTTGCGGGATCGACAACTGGATGAGATAATTGCTTGAGATTTCCAAATTTTTATTGAGATTATGTTGTTGCCCAACGGCTTGTGTAGTGGTTGGGAGAGAGTGAGTGTAGTATAGGAGGAGCAAAACGGACCTGTGATGTGGAGGACACCTCGTAAGATCATACCGATCCCCTCGAGTGCAATCGGGAGCTGAGGTCGCATCCGCAAAGAGACCTATTGACGCAAGAGAGCCTACTCTCCTCCCAGCAAGTTGCGGAGATTATCGCAACATCACGAGAGGTGGCACGGCTTAGTTCTTCAAAAGATTTGCTGTGTAAGTTGTGTCAACTGATGAAGAAAAAAAATTGACGTTTCTTGTAGTCGGCATCCACGGCTTTCATGATGTCCCGGATTTCCTCGTGGGCATTAAGGCTACATCCATGTTATTAACTGCAAAGTCTAATCGTGATATACGCCCCAAAGTTTACAACATGGCCTTGCATATCAATCACCCAATGAAAGTGAAAATTTGGGAGTCCTCAATTACACTATAGCGAAGAAAACGTGCATTTTGCAAGCTTATGATCTGTATAACCCACCATCGAACGTAAAGATAATACCCTGCGAGGTACAGTACATTTGCACAGTATTAAACGTTAAACCCGGTTTTGTTGAAGGAAGGCGAACGACCGGTGAGTACAAGTCCATCACAGAAAGTCAAAAACCTTCATGCATCTTGATATTTCAGCCGTGCTTACTTCAATAGAGAGAAACATACTATATAGATTTTTCACAAATTGATTATCATTTACCGTTGGGCTCCGCTCCAGCATGGATTTAGTAACAACTGACGCTATACATTCGAAAGGGAGTGGGAAAATTTTGTATTGGAAACACAATCCCTGTGGTACATTTTAAAAACCTCCTGAGTCAGATTTGACCCAGTTTCCGGGTCGCAGGGGGCCAGGCCCATTTCTGGGTCGGTAAATCACCCGGAATCTGTGTCAAATTTAACCGATATCTGTGTCAAACTGACGGAGAATCCGAGTCAAACTTCGTAATAATCAAACCAGTTTCCGGCTCAGCCTGACCTAGAACTGGGTCGTCCCCTGACCCGGGTTTCTGGTCAATATTGACTCGGGAAGTTTTTAGAGTGTACCACAGGGATTGTGTTTTCCAATGAACATTTCCACACTCCCTAATATTTTTTGGATAATTCACAACATATTTGTAAGAAAATATGTGGGTTTTTTGTTTAATTTTAATTATTTGTTATGAAGGAGCCTTTAGTTACTTGCAAGGGGTCCATGTGAACAAATATATATATATATATATTTTAAAAGTATAAAATAAATTAAAATAGTAGCCGGTTATTCATACATAGACCACAAACACAGAAACATTCATAACTTGTCGGTAAGTTGTTTGAAAAAAAAGGTACTGATAGGGCTCATTTTCAACTCAAAATTACAACTAAATTTTAAATCAGCATAATTTCAATATGAAGTTCGTTTTTATTTCTGCTGAATACAACCAGGGTATGCTGATCGAAACGTCGAATTATTAAGCAACTCTTTACATAGCAACCACAGTTAAAAAGCAAAAAAGTCTCTACAAACCTTACTTTCGAATTTTTGTTTCCTTTCACCCAAAGTTTAAAAACCTCTTCAAGAGGGTTTTTTTGGTTCATGTTTATAAATTATTTTTGAAAGAGAATTGACACTTGAACAAAGTCACATCACATCATTTTAAATGGTCTGAATACGTTTGGTAATGACAACAAAAAACTTATTTGGTAAGAAGTACAGCAGCCTTGGATAGTATAATGCATTTTGAGAAACTTTTCACTTGGTAGTACTGCAGTTATGGAAAAAGACACCATTTTTATCCCCCAAAATTTGAATCTGAGAAGCGTATCTGACAGAAACGTTTCTCGGATTGTATATTCTAATTGCAGATTATTCTTCCTGCATGGAAATAACCGCTCCAGATTTTCGGCAATATCTCAAAAACGCTACTACCTTTTGAAATCAAATTTTAACAGGTTAGTTTTCTACAACTATATAGGATTGAAACAAACAGTAGGTTTCAATGACCAAACGTATACAATCCCTTTAAAGGAGACATTTTTAGAACAACAAATTGTTTCATATACTTTATACAATACGCAGTGCTGTCTCGACGAACTCATGACAGCTTTGGGCTCGGTGTTTTCTTATAATGAATGATAAAACAAAGAAAGTCCAGCCTGCTATCCTAATGAAGTATACATCAATGTTGCCTTCGCCAGCCGAAGCATCATTCTTCCCTTATTTAAGAAAAACAAACCTCGGCGTTTCACATGAACTACTAAAATAATTGACAGCTTTCTGTACCATGGCAACATTTGCATTTTAATTATTCTTTTGCTTCCATCTTTTGTTTACTTTTTACTGCAATTTTAGATTTCTGTGTACAAAATAGCCTATGTATTTTTATACTTTTAAATGAGCAAGGTCTGGGAGGGCACATCTTTTTTGATGACAGTTTTTTTTACTTTTGCCTTTCCCAGGACGGCCTCTGCTTGTATATTGTATTGTCCAAAGAATAAAAAATATAAAAAAAATATAAAAAAATAACAAGCAAATTACACCAAAAAATTACAATTAAAAAAGCCCCCCATGGTTACTGCAGTGTACGGTACTGAACTTATTGAAATAAAACTCGTATAAAATAATTCAACAAATCATACGAATTATTTTGGACAATTTGAGATTATTATATAATAAACAGTTTTTTTGTAAAAGGGAAAGGAAGAACATGCCGCTGTTGAATAATCTAGTTTTCGAAAACATTCAACGTGTTTAATTATTCAGCGCAAATGTACGCAGTGATTTTTCAAATCGAATTGTCACTCATGCAACGTAGAAATTTTCTACCAGTACCTTATAGATCAATGGGTCGCGGCTTTTGTCATCGGTTGACAAATTGACGAGGTGTCACATTTTGTTGGGAATAATTTATTACTCGATCTACGTTTCCATCACAGGGATTGCATTCGGCGGTTTGACGTTACAAAATTTGCTCACCAATTCGCGGTTTTTATATATTTTTTTAAATCAAATTGTTGTCAGAAATGACAGCGGGAGAAAAATAAATTGTTTGTTGATGGTTGCAGTTTATGCCAGTAATTTTTGGAAGAGTGAACAATACTCCATTGAATTGAAGACACATTCAGATTTTGCCTTTTGACAATACCTACATAGAACCTTAATCAAACCCCAAGGCAAACAACCCAGGCAAGTTGCGTTTCAGTGATTAATTTTTCTTCAAACATAAATTTGTTGTTTTCTTCATTTGTTCAAGTCACTTTTGATAAGTATTTCCTCTCATAAAAGAGAAACCCATAATTATAACCCAGCCTTCCGAGTCTGCTCATTGTTGATGTACCATAAATATTTATACTCCGATTTCTTCTCTTATAATTGCACTGGACAACCCCCTACCCGCTTATTAAGCAGGCCATGGTTGTCACTGCAATGTATATTGATGCTTTCATGTTGAGTGGATGTGCCTTTGTGAATGGAGGAAATTGCAGAGATTCCATGCACATAGTGCACGTTAAGCTTGCGAAGTCAGTATTCTTCGTATAATCGGGTATAATTCCATTCAGAGTATTCCATTCATGTTAAAGGCATCGTACACGTTTGGTAATGACTCTGATAATTAATTGCAATAAAAATTTACTTGGTAAGAAGTACAGCAGCTTTGGATAGTATAATGCATTTTGAGAAACCTTTCACTTCGAAGAACTGCGATTATGGAAAAAATATATAACTTTTTTATCCCCCAAAACATTTGAGAAGCGTTACGTGTAACGCTTTTAAGAGTGTGTATTACAATGCAGATTATTCTTCCTGCGTGGACATAACCGCTCCAGATTTTCGGCAATATCTCAAAAACGCTACCACCTTTTGAAATGAAATTTTCACAGGTTAGTTTTATGGTATATATCTACAACTATATAGGTTTGAAACAAACAATAGGCTCCAATTACCAAACGTGTACGATGCCTTTAACACAGTATTTTGTTTGATTTATTCATTCTCCTTTCTCGTTGCGGCGTTGCTATTTTTGCCCCGGTAGTAAGAATTGCTTGTGTTGATTCTTGCATAGAAGCACTTTCTTGTTAGCGACAAAGACTAAAATAAAGCTTTTCCGTAGGAGTGGTTGGATATTTTATAGCATGTCACAAAATCCATATCAAATCACTTAAGGAAAAAAGCTCTAAATATACAGGAAGCAGTCGTTGAACGGTAAAGCAAAATAACGCAGTTCGAAACGCGACGATCACCCTTTAAAGGCGTGTATGCTTTCGGTAATTGTCAAAGACCAGTGTTCTCGCTTGGTGTATCCCAACATATGCATAAAATAACAAACCTGTGAAAATTTTGGCTCAATTGGTCATCGAAGTTGCAAGAAAATAATGAACGAAAAAAAAAGCCCACCCTTGTTGCATTTGTGTGCTTTCATGCCTGAAGCCTTTCTCAAATTCAAATTTTGTGATGAAAAATCATCTCTAAAACTACATTACTTCAAAGGGTGTCGTTTCTAACAATGTTTTATAGTTTAAACAGCTCCCCAGTGCTCTTAACCAGGTAAGTTTTTAGGGTCATAAATTTTTGGAATAATATACCCTCCCTTTAACGGTCTTCGTGTCCTCTAGTGAGGCATAACACATGCATCATTCCATTATTCCCCCTCGGATGTTTCACTCATCAACTCATACAGCATTATTACAAGAGCCTCCGTACAATATTATTATTGCGCATGTCATGTAGAATGTCATTTTGCCCGGGCAAAAATGACAAAAGGATATCTCGATCCGAGCAGAAGTCGGCCTTAATGCAAACCTTAGGCTGATAAAGCAGACGAGATTATAGACGTCAGTGTTTCTCTCATTTTTAAAGACAAGAAGACTTTTTTAAACAAACCGCTGTCGAGGAGGATGCAAGCTGACAAGTTCAGGTGATTGTTTCTTTTCCCCGGTGAATAAGCAGGAGTGGCATTTACGTTTCATTAAAAAAAGAGAGCAATCGTTGCTGATGAAAAGCATGTAATGTTTACTCTTTTGAATTGCTGATGTACAAACAGGGAGAGTATAACAGGCTGCCCAGTAATAAATAGTATAATTAGGATTGATGGAAACCTTGGAGTCAATTTAGGAGACACATTCTATATTATGGAAAAGAAGCTTCGAGCATTTTTTCCTGTTTCCGCAAATTGAGTAAATCTTTTACACAATACCCTGCAAAAACCGGGGTGTTAAAATTGACACCATGGGTGTTGTCACATAGGCCTATAGATACCGAAGAGAGAATCAAATTAAACATCATAGGGTGTTTAATTAACACTAATGTAACTGTTTTGGCAGAAATTAGTGGTTCTTTTTTAGTATCTATATGTGACAACAGCCATGGTGTAAATTTTAACACCCCAGTTTGGCAGTGTAGTGTTTACTGAAAATAAGGAAAACCGTATGTTCATGTCCATTTCGAAATTGACAACTTCAAAGAGGCTTTACAATGAAATAAAGAAACTTGATTTGAAATAGTTTCTAACGTTTTTAGTGCGCGAAAACGAAAAGTGTTGTTGTAATAATTGTTTAAGCAAAGAAGATTCTAGTATAGAGTATTAAACCACTCGGAACGAAAACGTTCGAATTTGAAGGATAGGAATTCGACAAATACATCTTTTTTTGTACTGGCTGACTTACGTACCCATATATGGGCTGCATATTCGATCAAGTACCGGTATCAAGACTTTAAGTTTTCCAGCCTCACGGCAGGTGATATTTATTAATCACACAGCGCAAAATCATGTAAAAATCCATTGCTTTGTGAATTTTTTTACACAAACTGTGAATAAATACGTCACAAACAATTTCGGACTCAAATATATATATATTTTGCATAGGTAGGCCTGATCATTAAATACATTTTAGTCCATACCTTAAATATAGTTTAAAACTTGTTCCAAAATTTGTTTGCTACTTCAATTTGTTCCCCCAGCATCGACCGTTTTTCTTCGTGAAAATGAAGAACACGGTCAGCTTGAGTCGGCAGCGGCAAGCATTATTCGGTCCATGTCAAGAATTAGGACGTTTTTATTGCGTACAATGGCTGACCTACAACGTATATAATAATGTTATGGTAGGCTTTTCAGGCTATGTCATGCTAAATGCTGAAAAAAAGAAAAAAAGAATATGGAATAAAGAAAAGGAAATCAGATTAAACTAGAAAGATTACCATGCCTGCATTATGCTTACCGCTTTTTCATGCTTAAAAATCCTAAGGAAAAAAATGCCAAGTTTATAATATGCAAAAATAATTCCCTTCGCATGACCCACTCTACCACAAATTGGTGTTAAAATTACTAATATGTAAAGGTGGGTTTATGGTGAGTTTATGCTACTAAAACCAGGTCGTTATTTAGTCTGGAGTTTATGCCACTAAAACCAGGTCGTTATTTAGTCTGGAGTTTATGCTATTAAAACCAGGTCGTTATTTAGTCTGGAGTTTATGCTTCTAAAACCAGGTCTGACGATCTTATTTACTTAAACGCTTGACATGTTGTCATAAAGATTTCAAAAAAATTATATTTCCTGTCCGAATAGTACAATAGAAAAGCATTGATTTATTTGGGAAAACACTTCCCGAACTTCCCCTTTTTACACATTTATGATGACTATTAATTCGACAGGTTGGTACACAATCCTTGTTATTAGTTTTATACGAATAAATACTTGTTCGGCCGATGGAGCAACTTAACAAAGTTCCATTGCGGATAAGCCCCCCTTCCAGTCAGTCAATACAATGCTATAAACCACCAATCGTAATGCCTGCACCTCCACGCGTGCATTCACAATGTCCGTAGCCCGCACATACAGACTACAACATCAGAAAGAAAGGGCCGAATGTTTTCCTTTAGAATAGCTTTAGATTCGTAAAACAAATCAATGCCAATGTCTAAAATGAAAGGTCTAGGTTTTTAACAGCAATTTCCTGCATAAATCCATGCATTACTTACGCTCACATAATATCTTGCCGACACATTTATCTTAAAATAGACGGAACAAATCGACCCTCCTTTCCATGGGGGGGGGAATTCCCCTCAATCTTTTTGTACAATTGTTCCCCTCCAAGCAATCGCTAATTTATATTATGATAGTTATATTTCCACTCTGCCGATGGGCAAATTTTCAAATTACACGGAGGCGACAGTTTATGCCACCCACACACACGGAAAACAAGTTGCAAATTTACCGACGAAATGCGCATTGCATTGCACCGTACTGAAACATTTGTTTGATCGCTACAAAGTAACTGACACGCTTTCGAACTACAGCTTAGTTCGTGAATAGATCGCGCAAGTCTCGTGCGTAATTCCAACATTTTTGTGTACGTTCGGTTTCCAGGTACATTTTTATAAGTTGCGACGAAAAAACAATCAAGTACTTGGACGAGTGCCAACGTAAGAGCACGTTGCACAGTTGATAAAAATAACTGAAAGTTGAGTTTACATTTGTGTCATTCACTAGTCGTCTTTTTCAAGACAAGTGCGCATATCTATTTATCTTAAGGAATTGAAACTACCGGATACTCCTTGAAGAGTCTTACCTTTTAGTTAGCTCTCCATTCTTCACAGAAGTCACAAGCAGTACTTGATAAAGATCATCCCGGAGACAAATTCAGATGATATATTTGTTTTTTACTGTGTTCTCTCTAAACTCAGAAAAAACGAGTTCCTGGCATATGCTCGCTACACAAACCTCGTCACAGGGCGTCAAAAAAACATAAGGGTAGCTGTATATTGCATCACATCGGTATTGCAGCATGAAGAAAATCTAGCGTTGGAATACTATAAAAAAAAACCGGCTTGAACTCCGAGACAATAGACCGCGAAGACGTTCACGCGAGCACCTCTCGCTCTCTCTGTCTCTCTACCCGACGTCGCGGCACAGTGTCCTCGTCGAGCAATTATGACCACCGGTCAGACACACGGGACTCCTTTAATAGGGGGGAGCTCGACGTCACGTGACCAAGGTTTACCTAGCCTTGAATGGCTGGCAGTGCTTGGGGGAATTATAATAATATCGAGTCACGAACGTGTGTACGAGTCGAGGGCGGAGACTTTCACGTAGAGAGAGAGAGAGAGAGAAAAAGAATACAAGCACGAAGAAAGTTATCAACGAGCCGGGATTCGTTGATGCACAAACACACGTCGGATCGAAATCACTCTCTTTAATAACTACGTCCTGAGCGATTAGCTTCAACGGGGAAAAAATATATATATAACAGTCGGGGGACAGGATTTTATGAATAATCTAGACATAAACAGATACTTCTTTTTGAAAATTGTAATTTCCAGTCACTTCGGCAGAATGTGTGTTTCATGTGTCTTTGACGGCACAACAGAGGGTTTCTCTTCATGACTTATTGTTTGCTATGTACGCGTGGCTTTTTGAATGATTACGGAACGAAATCTATAAACAGTGTTATCGCCAGGCATGGATGAAAAATCAATATAAGAATATGAAAGCAGAGTTTGGAAAGGATGCTTACAATCATTAGTGGTAACTGACGCAAATGACAAACCAGTTTACCCCATAGGCGTGATACCGGCAGATTTGGACGTGGCTTCACTCATTCTGAAAAGTGAGAATGAGAACAAGAAAATAAGATGTCACACGTGATCTTAAGTAGCCATTGGCTGTCGACTTGATAGTAGTAGTAGTAGTAGTAGTAGTAGTAGTTGTTGTTGTTTTTTGTGGGTTTTTTTCTACTGCTGCTGCTGCTGCTGCTGTTGTTGTTGCTGCTACTGCTGCATGCTGTGTTGTTGTTTGTTGGGTTTTTGGTTGTTTCGTTTTTGTATCTGCCATAATTATAAGTCACTTGTAAATAAATACTCCTAGGTGAAAATTAACTCGAATTTGGTTTATAGTAGGGAATCTCAACTTGGCACTTAGCTTACAACGAACATTGGGGATAAACTGGCCCAAAATGGATAAATCCCCTGTAGACCTATCGTGATTTGATATCAGTCTAGTCCAGTTTTAGTTTGAGTACTAATGAATCGGATAACTTTTAAAACAAACTAAAAGATTTTGTCTTGTTTAAAGAAGAAACCTTTGTCTGCCTGTATTGCTTTATGAAGTCTCAAAAATACATTTTAGTACCGAGTATTATAGGTGAAAGAAAACCTACAAATTTGTATTGAAGCTTCTATTGTAAATTGGATTAAAATATCTAAATATGTCAGATTTATTTTAGGATTCAAAAATTTTCAGCTATTCCAACACTGCCTTTATCATTAATGCAATAAGGCAATCAAGATTTGACCGTGAAAAAGTCATTACGCATAATGTTGTATTTAAGACCTCGACAAGCCTTAAGAATTTCCCGGCAAACTCCCCCGCAGAGCTGTATAATATTGGACCAATTTACAGTCAAGGCTAAACCATTAATGAAGTAGTTCGCCACTTATACAGAAACCCTCTTTTGCTTTTCATAATTTCCCCAAGGTAGGCCATCCCTTTCTTTTAATTGCATTCAGTATTTTACAAAGGAACACACACACACATTTGTGAAATAAAACGAATGACTTGAAGGAAGCTGTTTACAAGGAACGGATGGCTGAGATATGTCTGATGCACGGGATTGAAAAGCAAAGACAAAACATCGAATTGTCGCAAGTGTACAGACATCATTGGTTATTGGAAGCAGTGTTGTAGTACTCGACTACTCGAGTAACTTTTTGATACTACTCGTACTCGTACTCGGTACTCGTAGTCGAGTACTACTCGAGTACCGTATTGATAGTACTCGTACTCGTACTCGTACTCGACTACTCGTACTCGAGTGCTACTCGAGTACCGTTTTGATGGTACTCGTACTCGTCCTCGGTACTCGTACTCGAGTACTACTCGAGTACTGTTCTGATGGTACTCGTACTCGTACTCGTCCTCGAGTAATACTCGAGTACCGTTCTGATGGTACTCGGAAGGGGAGTACTACTCGAGTACCGGTTTGATGGTACTCGCCCTCGTCCTCGGTACTCGTACTCGAGTACCGTTTTGACGGTACTTGTACTCGTACCCGAGTACTACTCGATTACCGTTTTGATGGTACTCGTACTCGACCTCGGCTAGCAAAAGTACTCGTACTCGAAGTTCATACTCGTTACTCGACTGAAAATGAACTCGGACTCCGATTGTAAGTTCTCATGGTCAAAATAACGCTTTCATACGTGCATTAATACAATGAATAGAGAAATAAAGCTCTGAAAGGTAAAGTGAAGCTGTGAAGTAGAGTGAAGATGACGAGCACACATTGCCGTCTAGAAATTAGCAGAAATACAATACAATTTGTATACCTCATTGGCAGTATTTTATTAAACACTCGTACTTGTACTCGTACGGGTGATCCAAGTACTTGGTACTCGGCTGCTGGACTCGGTAGTCGGATATCAGAATACTTGGTAGGCCTACTCGGACACTTAGTACTCGTACTCGATGGCCAAAGTGGCCCAAGTACTCAAACTCGACCTCTACTACCTTTTGAACCATCAAAACCAACATTTAAAAGCCACAACAGTGAATGAACTCGTTCAGTTGCAAACAACAACAACGACAACAAAACGTTTTTTTGTTTCGCTTATTTCGACCGAAAAATACAAAGCTGACTTGGAGATTTAAATGGCAATTGTTTTCCCTCGTCTACCTTCTGGATGGAAATATTTCTCTGGTTCATGTACAAACTTGTTAAAAAATGAGCTTTCAGATAGAAATTAACATTGTCAACTAAATTATGAAAAACAAGTTACAATTTGAGATGTTTATCCTACAAGCGTGAGTGGGAAAACAAACGGGACAATGAAGCGTTTCAATGTATTACTGATAATGGGTGACTTTTGAATTTGAGGAGAAATAGTTCTGTACAGCAATCCTTTAGTAAAAAGCAAACACATCAAAAAAGTAGTTCAAAGCATATCCGGTCAATAGACGCTGGATGAACCAAAAGTGTGGTTACATTTCTTTGTTTACGTAGACTCTTTCTTCAGAAGATTTTGATCGCCTTAATGCCCCAAAGATCAAAGATGTGATTTTATTCTCTAAAATAGGTTGCTTTTTTCTGTCAGGGTATAACACTCTTTATTTCACTTGCATGACAGCATCATAACAAAGATATGAACGATTATAGTTATTCTCGCTCAACGCAGCAACTACAAATAATTACAGAAAGAATCCAAAACAAGATCCAGTCGAATCGTCTGAGGAGGGGCCCTTGGCAACCAGGATAGATTTTTTTCTCCTGACAGTATTATTGACCACGCTCCAGGTGTTAAATCGAAGAAGTTCAGCCAAAAAAGATTATTGACTTGATGAAGGGTAAACGTACCCCTTTAGGAGTTAATAAATATACGGGGGGAACAAGCGGGCGAAGACGGGGAGATTTCAGCTCTTAACAGAATCCGACCTGTGGGTTAAATCTTTTTTGTTTATGTACATTGAAATTGAAAATATAAACAACATATTAATTATCAACAGGTTGGGGTAAGAGTTACGATTAAACCTTTTAGCATTTTAGCATAAAGTATGCATAGATGATTAACGTAATAATGCTGTATGTGGTTGAAACTCGAGAGCGACATGACCGGCCGATAGCATCGTTGTGACCGGGCCTGTCATACCGAAAGGGAAGTATCTCGACGGAGTTTGGTTCGGCTTTTATTGCACACAGGGAACAGGCTAAAACAACAAAGTATAGTGGTCACAAATGACTTCCAAATGCATCAACGAGAGCGGTAGTACTGCCAAATTGAAGATTGAAAACCTTGCTGTGCTTTATGACGATAACATCACGAGCTTACGTTATCCTACTTCGTCAGTATTAGTGAGCAAAACGTTGTTGTTTTGTTATTGTTGTTTTGTTTATGTGTTGCGTTTTTTCGGTGATGACAATTTCTTTTCGCATGATCTAAACAGATAGATATGAGGCCCTGTAGGACAAAGCAAGCATTTAGTTTGTTCTTTACAGCTTTCGTGAGCCATAACAAAAAACTTACACACTCACCCAGTCGTACTTTAGTTTAGCATGATAGGTTTAATGGAAGTACCCCCATAAGGCCCCATGTGAGTTGTACTGGGCTTTTGTGTTTTAGTGTCGATTTCTGGATCAGTGGTTCAACCCAGGCAAAAAAGGGCATTCACAAGGCTGTTTGGCTATGGCAATAGGAAACATATAGATTTTGAAATGTTTTGACCGAAACGAGGCGAAGTAAGCAACTGTTGTTTGCAAACATAACTTAACACTGAAGAGCCAACGCTTCACGCAATGTTTTTAAAACCTGTGTTTTATTTGATTGCTGTATGAGCTTCGTAGAGACAGCATTCTCTTGCTCATGGTCTGATAATATTGTAGGTCACTTCTCAGAAAAACAAATTTAGAATATATATCTAAAAAAAAGGTAGCTCAGCCTATATATTATATTCCTGCTCTATCGAGTATTCTGCTTTAAAGGCACTGAACACGTTTGGTAATTGTCAAAGACCAGTGTTCTCACTTGGTGTATCCCAACATATGCATTAAATAACAAGCCTGTGAAAATTTGGGCTCAATTGGTAATCGAAGTTGCAAAAAAATGATGAAAGAAAAAACACCCTTGTTGTACAAATTTGTTTGCTTTCAGATAGGAATAAAAGGCTTCTTGCAAGAAGTCTTGTATTATTATAGTGAGAAATTACCTCTTTCTCAAAAACTACGTTACTTCAGAGGGAGTTGTTTCTTACAATGTTTTATACTATCAACAGCTCTCTTTTGCTCGTTACCAAGTCAGTTTTTATGCTAATATATATTTTGAGTAATTACCAAACGTGTACAGTGCCTTTAATAGCCCAACTATATCTTGTGTTTAATAAGGCTGTACTTTTTTCCCCTAGACTAATAATTGGATTCAGAAGTGCGACACCTCAGTGTATGCATATTAAACACATTTGTCTCGTCTCTTGACTAAAGGGGACAAACGCCCCCTGGATCATTCTCTTCCCGACAATTGGAACGAATTGATGTCCTCTTTTTCTTTTTCTTTTTCGCAAAATGAGGATAGGAAATAATTGGCCGTGGGGACTGTTTGAAGGATATTTCCAGTGGGGCCTACTGGAGCAAAGTGCATTCTCTATACCCGCCCGGTTATATATGCTAACGGCTCGGCGTTGCCCAATTTGTTCAACCGGGGAATATCTTAAACCAATACTGCACTTGTTTATAGTGGGACCCCCAAGCAGACGAGCTTGCTATTCAAAAGGCCCTTGTCTATAAAGCTATCATCAGTCCAAGCTTGGCATTTAAACATCAATTTAAGTAATGACTTTATTGACAGAGACTGCTGGAAGATGGAACAGTAAAAAAAATATATATATTTACAAAAAAAAAAAAAAAAAACCCACTAACTTTACAGCTGCAAGGAAAGGCAGTAGGTCACCAGTTCGATCCGTATATTTAGAAGCGCACAAAAATGGGGAAAGTCTGTGAATTTCACTTGGAAGACGCCGAACCTGGATTTCATAAACCAAATTGTTTACAAAGCTGGTAAAAGGTAGGGAGAAAATCATCCAAACTGTTTCATTCAAACGATTTCCCTTGTGACCATGCATAAATAGTTTAGCCACAGTTTAAGGATGATTTTCTAGCGACAGGTTTGGCTTTATATTATCCGCTATCATGGTTGGTTTTACAGCACAACACAACTGGCCTGAGGTTGGGAGTTGCAAAGCCGTTTACATCAATTACTCACCCCGGCAGCGAGTATAACATGATTGGTGGACACCCTAAACGAGCTTCCTCGCCCGGATCAACACGCTCAGGCATAAGCTAGCTTCACATATGGCGCCAATTTAACAGAACTGGCGCCAAATATATTTCACGAGGACACTGTATAATACGTGCGCATTTAGTAACCATCGTCTACGAGAATAATCTTGGAACACCTTCGTGAAAAAAAACCCGGGACTTTGCTAACTCCGGTGTGTATTTTAATGAGAGACCAGTTTATATTGTGTTATTGGAAATATTTCTTTTGTCTTATGGCGGCCATGTTTTCTTTGGTCAACCGTTCCATGGCTTTGAACTTGCTGGTACCTTAGTGACTTGTATGACTTTTGATAACTGAACAACTGAACAAATGCAATTGGAAAAAGATCAACATTGGTGTATTGAGATCAATACCTATATTAGTTAGAATCCAACTTTTACATACTGTTGAATACCTAAAAGAAGTACATTGTTAACATAAAATTCACGTGAATTGCATACCTTGCGTAAACATAATAAGTTGTTTTGTTTTATTTAGCTATTTATGCTCTTTCGTAATCAATACACAATAATGTTGGTTCAGTAGGCCCTAATGGATCCCTAGTTATAGTTTTCTACATGCAATTGATTGACAAATAATTTTATATAGATAACATGCTACCCGTTTTTATGTGCAACTTTATTTGATGTCTTCCCGAACACCTATAATTGTTTGTCAGGTGACAAACACTCGAGCCCTAGTTAATATTTTTCTTTTTTAGTTTATTTTTTTCTTTAAACTTTTCCAAATACAAACGCCTCATGGTCCAGGCCCAAAAGAACCCTGAGCCTGTATGTAGTTTAGATATCGCTTTCTAACATAGAAGAAAATTCACTTATCAATTCGTAAATAAATGTTGGGAAAAAAGGAAGAAACAAAAACTATTGCAAAGCAATCCACAACAAATCAAGAAAGGTATATACAAAAATTACACATCGTCAATGCTATCCACCGCAAAGCAGAATGGATGAGCTTCGAATCGCTCATGCGACTCAACAATACTGTTTAAAAAAAGGGAAACTTCTTTAAAACTGACGTTAGAGATAATGGATCGCTTCTTCTTTTATTGTGTAAAACTGTTCTTGTTCATGACTGTCAAGCCTGTTTTATAATTATGATTTGTGAGCTATCAGAATCGATTCAAAGTTGTCAATGTTGGTTTTTACTCTCAGTCCGCCCTTTCTACACAGACCCTGGAACCGAGAGCTTTGCGACCGTACAAGATTTCACCGCCTCTGTTCGAACAAGAAAAGCTAAGTACAAACTGCACACCGCTATCAACGTTTCTCGTCTAAAAGGGAAAGCGGTTGTTTTATTGGTAACTTGATTTCACCCACTTCCGACGGTAGCGAGTTTAAATTGAAGCCTTCGCAAAGAATAACTTGTGATTATTTTGGACAGCGTTTTCAGCCCAAATTGGAAAAGTCCTCAAATATCAAGACTCGGGAGTGTGCCCACGTGCTTGTCCGAGGCGGAGCGCAATATTTGATGCAATGTGTTCCCGCACGCGTGAGCTATCTTAATTCTATACAACTCGTTGAATTCCTAAACAAAAAATCGTTTCAATTTTTTCGGAGTGGAATACAAGCAAAATTGTCGTCTGTTAGGAATCTTACATGAAAACCAAAACGTGCGTTATCCTGATATGTTTTTATTAAACTGAGATGGATCGGGTTTCGCGTACTTTCGTGCATTACGTTGACCTTAGAAGCGGCCATTTTGTAAGCTCGATATGACGTATTTCCTTGGTGCTTTAAATATACATGGGCATAATACAATACAAAGCTAGGCACGTATTGGCAAGGCAACGCAAGATAAACTCGGGCAAAACTAGGTCGGACAAGTATGCTATAGGTGACATTGGAGTAGATAAACGCAGTTGAGAATAACTCGAAAAGGAAAAAGGTACCGTAAGAGAGAGCAATGTATTTGGCAGTGAAAATCTACAGGCAAAGTAAGGCGAGGCAGCAAAAAACACCATATATACACTGCAAAAACTCTGAGCACCAACATGGTGTTGGTTATTACCGTTTTAGTTAGTTTAAGTTAACACCCTGTCAGTGTTGTCACTTGAAGAAACTTTAAAAAAATCAATTTAACACCAGTATGGCTGAATTACATCCAGGCTATAAGACAGAAAAAAACCAGACAAGACATTGCAAGGCGGCACAAAGCAATGCAACGCAATATTCTCATCTGCGTTTATCTTCTCTCATCTCATCACCTAGCATACTTGCCCGACCTGGTTTTGCCAAAGTTTATCTTGCGTTGCCTCGCCAATGTGCCTAGCTTTTTGTTGCATCATGCCTATGTATTAAGCACTATAGGATTGACGTCATATCGAGCCTACAAAATGGCCGCTTGTAAGGTCACTTCGCCCAATATGAGAAGGTAGGGCAAGGTAGAGAGAGAACAAGGTAGGGTAGCAGGGTAAGGGCAGGGTAGGGCAAGCAAGGTAGAGAGAACAAGACGCATGGCAAGGCAAGCAAGGCAAGCAAGGCAAGCAAGGCAAGCAAGGCAAGCAAGGCAAGCAAGACAAGCAGGGCAAGCAGGGCAAGCAGGGCAAGCAGGGCAAGCAGGGCAAGCAGGGCAAGCAGGGCAAGCAGGGCAAGCAGGGCAAGCAGGGCAAGCAGGGCAAGCAGGGCAAGCAGGGCAAGCAGGGCAAGCAGGGCAAGCAGGGCAAGCAGGGCAAGCAGGGCAAGCAGGGCAAGCAGGGCAAGCAGGGCAAGCAGGGCAAGCAGGGCAAGCAGGGCAAGCAGGGCAAGCAGGGCAAGCAGGGCAAGCAGGGCAAGCAGGGCAAGCAGGGCAAGCAGGGCAAGCAGGGCAAGCAGGGCAAGCAGGGCAAGCAGGGCAAGCAGGGCAAGCAGGGCAAGCAGGGCAAGCAGGGCAAGCAGGGCAAGCAGGGCAAGCAGGGCAAGCAGGGCAAGCAGGGCAAGCAGGGCAAGCAGGGCAAGCAGGGCAAGCAGGGCAAGCAGGGCAAGCAGGGCAAGCAGGGCAAGCAGGGCAAGCAGGGCAAGCAGGGCAAGCAGGGCAAGCAGGGCAAGCAGGGCAAGCAGGGCAAGCAGGGCAAGCAGGGCAAGCAGGGCAAGCAGGGCAAGCAGGGCAAGCAGGGCAAGCAGGGCAAGCAGGGCAAGCAGGGCAAGCAGGGCAAGCAGGGCAAGCAGGGCAAGCAGGGCAAGCAGGGCAAGCAGGGCAAGCAGGGCAAGCAGGGCAAGCAGGGCAAGCAGGGCAAGCAGGGCAAGCAGGGCAAGCAGGGCAAGCAGGGCAAGCAGGGCAAGCAGGGCAAGCAGGGCAAGCAGGGCAAGCAGGGCAAGCAGGGCAAGCAGGGCAAGCAAGGCAAGGGAAGGTATCAAGCAAGAGCGGGAATAGGCAGTGCTCTGCAAGACAATACAATGTAGTGTTAGAACAGATAAAACAAACCAAGGCAATGCAAGGCAAGACAAGGCGATATAGGAATGGCAGGAAGACAAGACAAAGCAAAAAATATATGGCAGGCAGACAAGGCATGGTAAGGTAAAGCAAGGCGATATAGGCATGGCAGGAAGACAAGGCAAAGCAACTCGTGTACGGCAGGCAGACAAGGCATGGTAAGGCAAGGCGATAGAGGCATGGCAGGAAGACAAGGCGATAGAGGCATGACAGGAAGACAAGGCAAAGCAGCACATGTATGGCAGGCAGGCAGGGTATGGTAAGGCAAAGCAAGGCGAAAGAGGCATGGCAGGAAGACAAGGCATGGTAAGGCAAGGCAAGGTGATATAGGCATGGCAGGAATACAAGGCAAAGCAACACATGTATGACGGGCAGACAAGGCATGGTAAGGCAAGGCGATAGAGGCGTGGCAGGAATACAAGGCAAAGCAACACATGTATGACGGGCAGACAAGGCATGATAAGGCAAGGCAAGGAGATAGAGGCATGGCAGGAAGACAAGGCATGGTAAGGCAAGGCAAGGTGATATAGGCATGGCAGGAATACAAGGCAAAGCAACACATGTATGGCAGGCAGACAAGGCATGGTAAGGCAAGGCGATAGAGGCGTGGCAGGAATACAAGGCAAAGCAACACATGTATGACGGGCAGACAAGGCATGATAAGGCAAGGCAAGGCGATAGAGGCATGGCAGGAAGACGAAGGCAAAGGAACAGATGTATGGCAGGCAGACAGGGAATGGCAAAAACAGCGTTAACATAGCATTATGGTAAAAGAATTAAGAAATGCAGGGCAAAACATGTCAATGCAATGTAAGGAGATACACTGAACAAAAGCAAGACGAGGCAACGTATACAGGGAGGCAGGACGAAGTAATGTTACAGACACTACAGCTTACAGACACACCCAGGGCAATGTAGACCCATTTTTATGGAAACAGGGCAGATTAGGCTTTAAAAACACTGAATTTTCAAGAAAAACTGTTATAATACTTGAAAACTAACAATGTAATAAATTTGGAAAACCATTTCCAATGCCAATGATTGGTAACTCATCGACCACTGTTTTACACAACAGTCCATCAAAGTAATACGTTTAAACTAATGTCGCTTAAATCCTCGTTTTAATGATAACAGTAATTCTGCGATCTTCTTGTTAGTTTCTGATCCACCTTAACAATCATCGACACTTTGTTCAACACTGTCAATTATTATTCATTGCGATTTGAAGGGCAAGTTCTCTTAGTCTCCGATCTTTCAAACATGCTTGGTTACTTATTGGCTTATACCTGCACTCATGTGCTCATTATTTCCAAAAGCTTGTATGCAAAATTAATTGCTTTGCCTATAGAATCAACGAAAATATAACTAGCATAATTAGTTCACCAGACAAGTTATTGTGTAGGCTAAGTGCACTTTGACTGGTTACAGGTTCTTTGCCAAGTTCTGCTAAGCACCAATACATTTCAAAGTAAAACGTACTGCAATGGGGTCTGATCCTAACATATTTCCCTGTAGCTCTCAACCAAGTCATTTAAACGAAGAATTTTACATTCTGCCCGACAGGGATCTCCAAGGGAACCACACTAGTTGCATATACGTTTCATTTTATTCCGTGTGTTGGTTGAGAAATGCGGGTCGGTTATGCTATGACTTCAAGCTTTTGTCAGGCTTGGGTGTTGGGAAGATAAATAATAGATCTGAAAGTGCTAACATTACTATTTACAGCTATAAAAAAATAAGTGAATTTACCGTGGGCGACCCCTAGCTTAGATCCATTTCTCTACAAATACTGCTTTAAGATCTTTATTTGATTCGACCAAAGGTGACGTTCTGTTGTTCAAGTTTTGCCATCAGCTATAGTACCAGGACATATCACATCATATGTCAAAATATTGACAAGCTCGTCGTTTAGTCGAATTTTGTGTTTGACTTTGGCCCTTAGGTACACATGGGTATTTGATAGCGAAGTGACAGTTTTTTGCCGTTTAAAGGGTGTGCATAACATTGGTAAGAGTAAAAATATAAATGTTCACAGATTTGCACACAAATTACAGTGTATTAAGTTGGTCGTAGTGGGAAACTTCTTTTGAAATATTTTTGCTTGAAATCGATAGTTGTTGAGAAATTAGTAAAACAATTGGTTTTGAGTCTCGCATGTCAAAAACTCAATGTTTGAAAACAGTGAAAACATTTAAGTTTTTTCTTCTCGTGACTCCAATGACCGATTGAGCTTAAACTTTCATAGGTTTGTTAATTCATGTATAATGTTGGGTCACGTCAAGTGTGGATACTGGTCTTTGACAGTTACCAATGTGACACATGTGCTTAAAATTGGAATTAATGTTTATACGCAGTGCTATAATGGTAGTTTTGTATAGCATAATGACTAGAATCTTCAAAATGTATAAACCACCACTATGAAAATAGTGCCTAAATATAGCTTCGATAAATATTGTTTGAGTGACGTAATTAAAGGTATTATACAGGATTGGTAGAGCTGACAAAATCATCGCAGACTGTGTTCATGTTTTGTGGGATCAACCATTATTATACATGAAATAACAAGCCTGTGAAACTTTGGTCTTAATCCATTGTGTGAGTCAGGAGAAAATAATGAAAAACCATGCACAATTTTCAGCATGTAAACACATTGTCCTTATTGTTTTGGTTGTAACAACCGAAATCAGCTGCTGTTGTTTTTTTTAGGTTTCCAGAGACAGTTTTCTCGAATATGACTTCATTTCAGAGGAAAATATTTCACAGAAAGAAATGGTTCAAGTATAAACTTCATAATCAGTAAGCTTTCAGACTAAAATTTAACAATGATGTTTGTTATCCTAATACCAATTATGTATAATTATACCTTTAATTCTCCAATGAGTCAACTGACTTCAACCTACCAAGAATCGTTGTGTGAATTTCATGTTTTGCTGAAATGCTGTAATATTTGAGATAGTTTATCATTCATGAAATTTCTTTCTCCCGCTATAGAAAGAAAGAAAGAAAGAAAGAAAGAAAAAAAACCTACCAATACGACGTAAAATACTATAGGCAAAAAATATATGCGGTTTTCTCGAAACCGAGAGCTATTGTATTAGAATATGCCGCAACGTAGTCTTGTTCAACAATGTGTAGGATATCGAGACTGGTGCAGAGTCTCTCCAGGAGTATTTGTGCAGGTCAATCTCAAACCTCTTTAAAAACTCTAAAGTTTTTATGAACCTTGCTTAGCTAATGATGCTTTTAAGACAAAAGTTCAGAGCTAGGTTCAATTAGACGGTGTAGACTATTTGGTGTAACAGATCTGAGAGTGTTTGTTGCGCATATACATCCGAAAGCGTGGTATAACGATCCAGAAATTTAAACCTGGTTTTGAAAACGTTCCCCGCGTAGGATAGTTCCACAGAGTAGTTTAGAAACAATAGACATGAAATGGGCTGCTGTTTGATGGGTCTACTGTTCAATTATACTTACTTCTCCTTATGAAGAGCATCCATGATGCATGTATTGTTGTGTCCACAATGACCTTGTTTGTGAAAGTGCAAGACATTTACGTTATGTATCGTATTTCTATTTACCCGAACGGTGCACTAAACGATCTCAAGCCTATATGCGGTTGGTTTTATAAACACTTGTGTCACTTTTGGACCTACTCCCTCTCCCATCTAAACACCGAACATTTCGGGTCGGTTACTGTTCCGAGTTGATAAGGCCAACATGCAAGTTAATACCATGGAGGCTTGTAAAACCGGGAACAACCGTTTTTGACAAAGTGCAACAAAGCGTGTGCTGAATTGGGGAGAGACTTTGATGTTTTCCATCGGAAGATGCCGGACGTTCTCGTCCTCTAAACCAATATTCAATTATGGGGGCATAGTAATCAGTGACGCTCCTCTGCAGTTTTTCTTTTGCAAACTGCATGAATTCAACTTGTCTATCCTGCGGTGGAATCTGATATTTATGTATACGTGACATTAAAAACTTCCAGCCAGTGTGTTTGAACAATATTTACCAGCTACTGTAATTTTAAAAGTTTGTCCGGCGGACATCCGAACTTTTATCGCATCTTTTTTTTGTTCTTTTGTCTTTCTTCATCCGAAGAAAATTGATTTGCCAGATCACGCTTCCTTCGCAATGTGCATCTACTTCCATCATACTTTCACATCGTGCGCAAGAATTAAGTTTCCTTAAATACGTCCGTACCCCGAGGTTTTGGCGGGTAAAATTGACGGTTTTTTTTTGCGATACACACTGCAAAGTGGAAGCACTTTCTCTCGTCAAGCCCTTATCATACAACTCTAAAAGGGACCCCGATCAGAAGAAGCATGATTTGGTTAAACCTCGAGGCAGGTCCCCTGGGACACGGGTTCTGTCTTGTTCTTACTCTGCCAGAAAATTAATTTTTTTCAGCGGCGTAAAGCAGCTGTGCAAGAGCGTTTAGATTAGTTTGTTTTCTGATTAAAAACTATCGCAGTCCCCCGTGACGCGTCAAAATGAATGGTTTTTACCACGGTGCCGTAGGGGACATTGCTCCATAACTTCGTGGAGTTACCAATTGGAAATGTTAAAGCTATCGCATGCACCTTCTCAATTTCAGAATTAATACGGCAAAGCATTATCTTTTTGTTTCGCAATGCCTAGATGCTAACCGGTTAACAGATTGTCAGTGCAAGGTTTTGGGGGAGTTTTTTGGGGGGAGTTAACTGAGTCATGTTTCATGTTATTTCTAGTAAACCGTTACATGGGACTTATGTTTCAAACATAGTTTCGAATACCTTGTAGAAAACAAAATAATGAGCGCTGAGACGCCCTTAGTTGCGATAAAGATCCATATAAGAACTGCGTATTATTAGCAGTATAGTGGTAGTACACTGCAAAAACTGGGGTGTTAAAATTGACACCATGGGTGTTGTCACATATAGATACAGAAAAGAGAATCACAATTAACATCATAGGGTGTTAAAATAACACCAATGTAATTGGTGTAAATTTTGATTCTTTTTAGGTACCGGCCTACTATATAATGACAACACCCATGGTGTCAATTTAACACCCCAGTTTTTGCACTGAAGTAATGAAACATGGAGTCCTCAAAGGAGGATTGCAATGTAAACCGTAAACCCGAAGGATACCAGTGGAAAGGAGACACCGAGTCTTCGATAATCATCGGAGTTAATCCTCGAATAGAAAAAACCAACACATTAGTCAGGGGCTGATCCAAGGATTCTGATCCGGGTGGGATTCGAACCAAGGACCATAACGAAAAGATAACACACTGCAAAAACTGGGGTGTTTATATTGACTCAATGTGTGTTGTCACAATATAGATACCGAAAAAAGAATCAAAATTCACAACATAGGGTGTTAAAATAACACTTGTTTCTGCCTAAACAATTACATTGGTGTTACTTTAACACTCAATGGTGTTAATTTTGATTCCCTCTTGGGTATCTATATGTGACAACACCTATGGTGGTAATTTTAACACCCCAGTTTTTGCAGTGCACGGAGCGCAACTTACATGGAAACGTAATTTTAGTCAGATATTATGAATGGCATGTATTTTTAGTGCCAGGTTTTGATTAGGTAAGCCGCACTATCGAGATCGACTTAAGTTTCGACATAATGTTCTTAAAGTTCAGTTTGGTGCGGTCAAATATTTACTTGAACAGCATTCAATCCAAGTGCCGAATTAGCGGTCATATTGGGTTTTAAACTGTCTTTACCTTTAAATTTAAGTTTGAAAAATAAGAGAGAGAAAAAAAGGGCCACCCTCAACTACTGGACATTGCCTCCAGAAAGAAACGCAACAAGATAGTCCCACTGGTTTTTAGGCTGAAAAATGACCTGGGTCCGACTCGACCATGCGATGTCGCCCGAGTGAAACAGGATCGTACCCATGCACCTTTCCTCTCCCCAAATTTCAAGTCCGCTCGGACATGCTGCGCTCATTCCACACGCTCTGTGTTCCCGGGAGAATTTGCAACATATCTTGTTCGAATAAAGAGATTACGGTTACCTCACGATGCTTTGCGTGTGTGCATACGGTTGCCGAATGCTGGTTGGCAATAAGGGCGCTAATAAAGCGCCAAATTACTGCCTTATGTAGGTCAAATGGAAAAATACTCGATTAAAACCATTTACCATTCTGCATGTGTGTGTCTGTAGAACGTTCTTCGCATTGAAGAGTTGACGACAACTCACAAGAATTGTTAGTACAAAACAAAATGTAATCAAAAACACTGACTAAGAAATGGGTTACCATTTGTATTACTTTGTAGGCCTATACCTGTTGCTCCTGAATTTTTTCCTGCTAATTTTCCAGGTGGAATGTTGACCTGGGGTCAATTTATCGAAGAGCTGAGATTGATTTTAAGATGAGCTGTCAACATCAGAACAGTGATTTGTTTTGTGACATCACACTTTGCATTGTGAAAGTCCTGGAACCGATTTTACAAAGAGCTAAGATTGATCTTAATTGTGTATCGATCTTAAAGGCACTGTATACGTTTGGTAATTACTCAAAACATATATTATCATAAAAACTGACTTGGTAACGAGCAACAGGTCTTTGACAATTACCAAACGTGTTCAGTGCTAAGTAAAGTGTGATGTCACAACACAAATCACCATGGCGATATCGACAACTCATCTAAGATGAATTTTAGTGCTTTGTGAAATCGAGCCCAGTTCTCTGATGTAACCTAAAATCCCTTTGGAATTGG
>JAJGQC010000040.1:0-25000 GCA_021014325.1 Plazaster borealis
GTATGACCAGTGCAGTGTCTTGCTTGCCAGGAAATGCCCTAGAATGTACAAGGTAATTCTTTTTGTAAACAAAGGTTACGTGGTCAATTGCAAGATGTTCATCTCACCGATAGTGCAGAGCTGTGTATTGAGAGAGTTGCGACATGGAGGGACCAGCTTTCTCTGGTCACGTGGTTGCTGGACGCCATTTTGTTCCCAAATGCAGCACAACCCAATGGGCAGACTAGTCTGGCACCCTGTATTCGCCAATGCATTTTTTGGAGACAAAATGGCTTCTAATCGCAAGTTGTCGCAACTCTCTCAATATACGGCTCTGCGATAGTGTACGTGATAGCGCCAACAAGCGTCAGCATCTCGTATAAATTCCATTTAAAAGTGAATTGTAAAATACGAAGCCACCCAGTGCTTTTGGATATTGCGAATGTAGTGGCGCTCGGCACTTGTTAGAAGATCGGGGGATAATTAATTGGAATCGACTTCGAAGTTTCAAAAAGTTGCTTTTCTGATTTCCCTTTCAATTCAGAGACTCCAAAACAAATTTTAGTCTAACTTAAAGGCATCGTACACGTTTGGTAATTGGAGCCTATTTTGTTTCAAACCTATATAGTTGTAGGTATACCATAAAACTAACCTGTGAAAATTTCATTATAAAAGGTGGTAGCGTTTTTGAGATATTGCCGAAAATCTGGAGCGGTTATGTCCCCGCAGGAAGAATAATCTGCATTGGAATACACACCCTGAGAAGCGTTATGCGTATAACGCTTCTCGGATTCAAATGTTTTTGGGGATAAAAAGTGATATATTTTTCCATAACCGCAGTACTTTGAAGTGAAAAGTTTCTCAAAATGCAGTATACTATCCGAAGCTGCTGTACTTCTTACCAAGTAAGTTGTTAACCATTAATTATCAGAGTCATTACCAAACGTGTACGATGCCTTTAAAGTTCCAACAAAGTAAATGGTTATTCGATGGTCCATTTTATTTTAATGAGCCCAGTAGAGAACAGTTAATATCATTACAATAGCACCAATGGGTCACTAATATCGGTCGGTCTAATTAGATCTGTTAAAAATTTACCTTTTTTTGCCGGGTGTTGCTTAAAATAAATCTGTTGCTATCTTAACAAAAAATGTTGATAATGGTCTATGAGTCTTCTTCTTTGACGTTGTAGTAAATAGGTGTCAGCATACCGTCACTGTCTTTACTTCCAGAGGAAAATCTATTCAAAAGAGAAGAAATTGAGATACAATTTTATTAGATATAAAAGGTGATTGGCATTGAAAACTGGTTTCTTTTCTGTATAATTTGGTTCCTGTATGGTTTTTCATCCTCATAATTTGGCAGTAACTGTCTTTTTGAGAAAACAGTTCCACCATAGGCATCAAAACATAGAAGTTTGCTTCGGTGGAAGTCAGACTCCATGGGGGTAATATAATAGAATAATAAAATGCCATTTGTAGAAATTAGGAATTAGTAACAACTATAAACCAAAGAGCAATTAACCATGACAGCCTAAAAATAGCAACACAAAAAAAACCAACAAGGTTTTCTGACTGGGATGCTTCGCTGCAATAATCACACATTTCGAAACATTGAAACCTTATTGAGATTTGAATATTTGCATGGTGTAGGAAGTAAGAACTGAGGTTAACGATTAAACATCTGAATAACATCTCTTTTGTGAAAAAGGTTGGTACTAAGGAGAACCAGGGTTGAGACATTGTCGAGACCTACTATTATAGACTCTCGACATTTCGAGAGCTCTCTGCTCGTCTTAATTCAGGAGAAATAAAGCTGAACACAATACAATCATCGAGACTCTCCTAATACAACTCATGCTCTTCTTAGAACCAAATTGTTCTTCTACAAACGGTTCCTATACAAGTACACCTGCTCAGTTCGGATTAAACTCAAACATGAACCTAAGAAACATAGTGTAGCTCAGCTTACCTTCTACCTTTTCCAAATGAGCCTTTTATATTTGGGGGGTACATGTAACCAGTCACGCTGATTGGTGGTGAGTGACGGAGTAACATGGCAATGGTTCCTGCACCTTCAGTATTCTGGTAAGGAGGTGACCGCATGTAGTCACTGTTTGGACGGGTTGGATTCTCATACGTGTTCTCCTCGGTGCGACGAGTCTGGAGATTGTTTGGATGATGGGGGAGAGTGAAATAAGAGTAATGGCACTGGATAAAAGAGAGGCAAATCCACAGAGCAAGGACCATGCTGCAGCATGCTTTGTCAACAAGGGCAGTAACCTTAACTAACCTTAATCAACTGAACTAATGGTGGCGCCCTTAATCGCAATGCTGACCACTACACTTATTATTTGCCGAATTATTTATACTTTGTGGGATGCGTTTTGTCGGTAGCAACCCACAAATTAGTATTCTAAATGCATAATCTTTAGGACCAACAAACCAAATGTATATTGTAACGTAACGTGAAGAAATCCGGGTATCGAGCTGAAACTCTATCATGGATTATAGATTTACACAAACAGATAACTCACAAAATGGCGCCAGAATTAACATGTATACTATGGGGACAGTGACGCATTCGTACCCAAAAATTGATGACATTATGCACACGGTAGGCTTATACGGGAAACTTGACCATGTGTTCATAAAACAGGTGTAGAAATAAACGGCACTCTAATAACACTGTAAAATAAGTTTAGAAACCCAAAGTGGAAAATATGACTTACATGTGGGGCACCATACTTGTTACACATTCTCAACCTACATACGTATAAACAAATGAAGACTAGGCACACGGACAGCAAACAACTTGCAACAATCGGTGATATACACGACTGATGATCTGTGGTCATTAGAAATCAAAAACATTAATTTAAATTGAGACAAAATCATTACATTTGGAAATTGTATCGACTGTTAGTCCTTAGACACATGTAAACTGAAATGAATGGTGATGAAGATCACCACGTTACAGTCTCTGACTAAAACAACTGTCATCTGAAACGTTATTGTTATAAACGTTTGTCCTCAATTGCAAAAGGGTAGCAAAAATACACCACGACAACAAACATTATACACGGTTGCTTTAAAGGACACTTCGGATTGGGCGCTTTGGGCTATAAAAAGCGTTTGTTAGGAAATGATTTATGGTTGGACAGATGTTTTAAAAGTATATAATGATTCACACAAATATCCCTCGAAATTGTCTGGTTTTCCTTCTCCTTCGTGGACTAACACAACAATTTGTTTCTACAAAATGGCGGACCGTGTCTGTTCACGAAGCAAAAGGAAAAACCACACAAATTCAATTCGAGGGATATTTTACTAAAAGGCATCTGATCTGGAATGCGGGTTTGCTCTCTCCCAAGATGTCTGAGCTTGTACAGTTGTGTAGTCAAGAGAATAAAATCGTCCTAACTTTGTATTATTTGTTGCGCTGCAAAATTACATCCATTTTAACAGAGTTTATAGTTGTATTTCTTACCGGCAAGCTTTAGAATGGCAACAGGTTTATCGACACCAGGGGTAACTTCAATATCCGCCGGTTCGCTCTCGGAAGACCCGTACATGGTTACCACGGAAACCACATACGTTGTCAAGGGAACGAGCCCAGTTATCGTGACCTCATTCACCTCCACTGTCATCGGATCATCTGCTGGGTTTTTACTCGGGGTGAGGGTCACTTTGTACCGGTTGTATTGTCCCGATAACAGGGTCCATGAAACTGTCACTGATGAGTTTGTGACCTCTAAAAGGATGATGTCCTGGACAGTGGCTGGACCTGGGCATGAACGGAAAGGTTGGTTATGTTTACATACTTTGGGACACGTTTATTACAACATTGTCTTATTGGCTAACAGTGTTATGTTGTAAGAATATCAACAGTGACATTCAGAATTCCCGACACACGGTGTGAAGCATCCCAAAGCGAATAGTGTTGTAGTTGTGATTATACTCACGTGTTGTGGCATTCTCTTCTAGAACCAATCCGCTACCATCCGATGGTATAATTCTTATCGTGTATGTCGTCGTTGGTTCCAGTGAATTAAACTCATACTGCAAGGTACCAGCCTCGAATATGACGTCAGTGAAAGCGTCGCTCTTATTGGAGAAGAGTATGACGATGTGCCCGTCGCTATGGTGACGACTATCAACGTCGTCCTCGTCAAGCAACGGACGGTAGAGACCACCAGGATGCGGCTTGATCACGTGACGAAGTTCGACTGTGCTCGGTGTCGGTGGAGGTAAGGTTCGTAAGAGACGAACTAAAATTTGAACGCTGCTTGCGGTTACTTTTTGCAAGAGAATTCGAGAAGGGGGCAGGGGGGCTTTAAAAAGAAGGGAAACAAAGTCACCTCATTAAAATGTGCAGCCTGGAGCCATGTTCAGGTATCAACGTATCAAATTAGTTACTTAAGCCTATATTTTCATAAAGTCTACGGCATGATTACTATTAGAGATTGTTATAATACCGAAATAGATTTGTTTAGCAGGAACTTATGTAATTAATTAGGCCTAAAGCCATTGGTCTTCAACATATCAGTAAACCAATTTTCGATGACAATAACAAACTAAACTGTTCTTCCTGTTAATGTCGTCTAGTACCTGTGGTTAAAGTGAGATTCCTTGCGTTACTTATCGTCTTTGAATCGCCAACACCGCTGACAGCGACCAGACTAAAGACCATTGAAGTATCTGGGTCTAAATCAGTGACGTAATACTTGACGATGCCCTTGTCCAATGGACGCAGTTCTGTGACTGTTTCTCTCCAGGCTGCTTGGTAGGAGATCTGGTATTGGTCGAAATATCCACCGCCTGGTTGCCAAATAAGGACAACTGAGGTGGACTCTAAAGTGTCTTCTTCGTAACTAAAACTAGTGGGAATGCTTGGCTCTGCAGGAGGAAAACAATTAATAAAAATATCATTTAAAAATGTCACATAAGGGTTTGATATTATGTAAGACTATTAAACGCCATTGTGACTAACATCGTTTTATGAGTAGACTATCACTACCAACAAAATCTCGTGCAAGAGAGACGGGGTTACGATTGTGTATTGTCTCGACGTTTAGACACACTGATCTGTTTTTGTCTTCAGTATCGCCTTGAACAGATTGGTTCAGTTGCTGAACCAATTGCCCATATAATTAGGCCATCAAGCCTACTACGGAGTGTTTCCACAATGCAAAGTACTGCGCCCTCACTTGTTCTCATCTTTCTCCTCAACTGATCCCCAACTCCAGTGACGTAGATTCGGATGTTATATTCAACGCCGGGAGAGAGACCACGCAGTGTACGCGTGGTAAAACTTTCCCGCCAGTTGATTGGATGGTACAAGTGCTCCGAGGCCAGTGGTTGGTCACTTCCAACTGGCCAGGTGTAGATGAGATAGCTGGAGGCCTTCTTGTTGACATGTTGTGGCCAGCTGATTTCAAGCTCCGTGCTCGAGTAGTTGTTTACAAAGATCTTGTCGCCTGGAATGTCAACTGAATTGGGAAAAATATAATACTGTATTTATTGGTTTGTGAAAACTTCGCACTTGTATCACAATGTTAGTCTCCAAAATAGAGAATAACAAACCAACTCTGAGAGGCTTGTGTATGAAGAAACATATCCAACTTGGTCAACCAGTTAATCCAGTTATCCAACTTGGTCAACCAGTTAATCCAGATATCCAACTTGGTCAACCAGTTTAACAACAAAATGGTTCGTCGTGCCCTGAATGCAAGTTAACGAGAATAATGGACTACCCGGAAAGAAAACCTCACTGTTGTCTGATTTTCGTTATTTCTTGTCACCGTTTTTTTAAAACAATCTTGAAAGTGGGGATGATAAAGAAGATATTTTATGTTAAGCCTCGTTCAGAAAACCCCCAAGAATCCCTTCTCGCAATGCACCCTGTTTAATGCATGCTTGCCAATCTAAAAACCCTAGATCTCAAATGCGTCATACATCGTTATCAATAAAAGCCTAATTCCAAATATAATCTACATCAAAAATCCCTCGTTCGTTTTAATTATGGTAACATTTTGTATCCCTGTTTCATAGAAATTAGATTAGGCTTTAAAGGCACTGTACACGCTTGGACTTGTCATAGACCAGTGTTCTCACTTGGTGTATCCCAACATTATGCACAAAATAACAAGCCTGTGAAAATTTGGGCTCAATTGGTAATCGAAGTTGCAAGAAAATGATGAAAGAAAAAACACCATTGTTGTACAAATTTGTGTGCTTTCAGATAGGAATAAAAACTTATTGCAGGAAGTTTTTATTATTTTAGTGAGAAATTACCTCTTTCTCAAAAACTACATTACTTCAGAGGGAGTCGTTTCCTACAATTTTTTATACTATCAACAGCTCTCTGTTGCTCGTTACCAAGACAGTTTTTATGCTAATTTTTGAGTAATTACCAAACGTGTACAGTGCCTTTAAATCATCTCAAAAAATTTGGAAACCGATCAGTCAACTATTTTTGTGTGAACCTTTTTTTTTCACACGGGACCGGATTTGATGTGAACGACTAAGCGTGGCATGGATACAATGAGTCACGGGAGGATGGTCATGACTGTAGGAGGTTATGAATGAATGCACGGTTGGCTCCTTTTCAACATTTATGATTTTCCGCAACATGATTTTGCAAACACCAAGCCCCACTTCTTTGTTAATTTCGACTAAGCTGGTAAGTGGAGCGAGTAACACTTCCTAATCCCATCCATGCATTAATTTATTTAATTATGGTTGCTTGTCCATCTGCGAAGCATACCGTTGGAGGAAAAACAAATCACCCCCCGTAAACAAAATTAAAAATGTTAAAAGGACTTCATTCAGTGGATGTGCATCAAAAGAACTTAACAAAACTAAAGTTACCTGTCAACAATTTGGTGATGCAATCGTTTTTGGAGAAATTGGGTTGCGCTCTTTCTCTGCTAAACCTTTTGCCAATGACATGTCTAAACAATGTATAGGAAATGTACAATGCACAATATATTGTACCATGTATACACCAGGGAAGGCAGGGGGAAAATAGGCTAATATTATATTAAAATACAACTAAATCATTTATAATGTATGTGAATTTTGCATCGGGGATAAAGAATATCATTCGTTTTTTACCCTGACAACGATGTGTATTAAGCACTGTATATTCAGTACTTTCACGAGTTCTGTGGAAAAAAAAATCCACAGGCAAATCGCTCGGGTGGGATTCGAACCCATGACCTTTGCATTGCTAGAACAGATATCAACTAGACCACCGAGCGAGCATTTTCGTAGCACACAATATTTCTGATGCTTACCCTTGACGATTGCTTGAAAGGAGCACGTGGCCGAGTTCCCGGCTGCATCTGTTGCGGTATACACGACCTCTGTCCTGCCGAGGGGAAAGACCTCACCACGGGCATGGCTGCTTATGATCCTCGGCGGACCAGCGTTGTCAACCCCTCGCGGTTCGGCCCACGACACGGGACCAGCTGTCTCTGTTAGGAAGACGTAGGCTAAAGCCTCCGCCGGACATCCTTCTAATAGTGGATCCTCGTCATCTGATGGAAGATGTGGGGAAATTGATATCTGAGCTGTTGCCGCTTTCTGAGAAAATAATTGGTGCGACAGGGGAAGTGTCGTGCCGGGCGGTCGCAATGTCGCCCGTGTGTTGACTCCAGGCCGCGTATTTTTTTTTACACCGCAGCGAGGGGTTTTGTACTGTAACACTGTCAATTCCGTCTTGAGATAGGAGACTACGTCTAACCCTAAACCCTAACTCTAACTCTAACCCTAACCCTAACCCTAACCCTAACCCTAACCCTAACCCTAACCCTAACCCTCACCCTAACCCTATCCCTAACCCTATTACCCTAAACCTAAGCCTTTATAGGCATACATGTTTGTAGTCTCATCTCAAGACAGGAATTGGCAGTATTACAGTACAAAACCCCTCGCTGCGGTGTAAACAAAAATGCCTCCATAGGGCCTAAAGGGAGGTCATGAACTTGGGCCCTTACGCAAAATATTCACTCACTTTAGTCCCTTTCGAATGCGGTTGTGTGTGATAACACAATCAATTGCTCATAGTATTTTAGATACTACACTCTAAACAAATTCTTGTCATGTTGACAAGAAAATTCTTGTTTTGCCATGGTGTCAGAATTCACAGGTTTTCTCTTGTCATAGTGACAAGATAATTTCTTGTCATCGGCTTGTTATTATCTTGTCCCATGACCACAGTCCTTGTCATTCCCTTATACCAAATTAACCAACTCATTTCCAATTCGGTTTTCCAACTGGAACCTATTGGGATATTCGCCAATTATGTTTTGGCGCTTTTTCCAATAGACCTTTATCACGGTGCGGCCATCTTGATTTTCTCCCATTCAAACCAATGTAAACAAACTTAGACTGGAATGGAAAAATAGTCTGGTTCCTTTTTGTACAATAAATATTAGCATTCATTACTATTGTTGGATACAGGGAACATGACCAAGATGGCGGCAGTGTGATAAAGGTCAATTGGTCTAAACAGCTAAGTTGTGTTTTACCTGCATCTACATTTAGGGCTGTACTCACCAAGGGTCTCGTTTAAATTATGTTTTTAAGTTGCTTATTCTCACAATCATTGGTAAGCAACAAACAAAATTTTATATTCTGTGATTTTAGTCTTGCTAAGCACAAACATATTAAGGTAATATGCTTCTTTCCAAGTATACACTTTTTGGGCTTTATATAGTTTCTACCCATGGTGTGTAATTTAGATTTATTTTGTTTCAATTGAACTTCCTACTTATATCTATAAACTTACACACATTTAAATGTAAGCTACTGTGCAGAAAAGGCTATTATACCTTTCAATGGTTTTTGAATAAACGTTGAGTTCTATATTTGTGCATAATTAATTAGATCCCACCAGGGTTGTCACAATGACTAAATGATCTCGTCAATGTCTCGTCAAAATGTTGTCATCTTCTGGTTTTGCTCTAGTCATGGTAACCCTGTGATCTTGTCAATATCTTATCAAAATCTTGTCATACTGACTAGTCTTTAGTGATACCGCTATAATGAGTGCATGCGCAAAGTGAATGACGCCACTTTCTTGTCAAAGAAAAATGATATTCTGTGTTACACACTTGGAATCTTGTCAGTATGACAAGTTGGTCTTGTTAACAATGCATGACAAGATGTCATTTGGTCAACTTGACAAGAAATTTGCTCGCCGTGTTTTCAGTATAGCTGTTTAATACCATCGAGCTTTGCAGTCATAGAACGCACCCAACCTTCCCGTGACCATCCCTGGTTTGAAATCCACGGGGATCTAAATTATATTGGCAGTTGTTTAGAATAATGTTAATACATAGCGTCCCTGGCTCACAAAAGATAAAGATTATTGAGTGAGAAAAAAGAGTTAGCTGTTGCATGGGTCCAGTGCTTATAATATCCAACCAAAATGACCTATGGTACAAATGCACAAAAATGTTATTATAAAAGACCATGTAAACCCACGACATCACTTGTTTACAAATAAGCCACAGCACCTGGGCTTCCTGCACGCACGATTTGTACACAGCTCAATGGGATTCGAAAAAATCTTATGTTTTATGAAGATCGCACTGTCTGATTTTTATCAACTTTTGATAATAAGAAACGGGTCACATCTCAAAACACTAGCTGTTTTGATTAACTTTTGAAATTATGTGGAAATTATGATACAAAATGGACAATTTCTCATTTTGACCAGTATAGCTACTTGCCTGCCAGGAAATGCCCTGGAGTTTACAAGGTCAGTATTTTTGTAGTCTGATTTGTATCAACTTTTGATATGAAGAAATGGGTCACATCTCAAAACACTAGCTGTTATTTGGTTAACCTTTGAATTCATGTGGAAATTATGATACAAAATGTAAAATTTCTCATTTGACCAGTATAGCATCTTGCCTGCCAGGAAATCACCTTGAATTTACAAAGTCAGTCTTTTTGTGGAAATTAGATACAAAGTGTACAATTTCCCATATGACCAGTATAGCATCTTGCCTGCCAGGAAATCCCCTTGAATTTACAAAGTCAGTCTTTTTGTGGAAATTAGATACAAAATGTAAAATTTCTCATTTGACCAGTATAGCATCTTGCCTGCCAGGAAATCCCCTTGAATTTACAAAGTCAGTCTTTTTGTGGAAATTAGATACAAAGTGTACAATTTCTCATCTGACCAGTATAGCATCTTGCCTGCCAGGAAATCCCCTTGAATTTACAAAGTCAGTCTTTTTGTGGAAATTAGATACAAAGTGTACAATTTCTCATTTGACCAGTATAGCATCTTGCCTGCCAGGAAATCCCCTTGAATTTACAAGGTCAGTCTTTTGTGGAAATTAGATACAAAGTGTATAATTTCTCATTTGACCAGTATAGCATCTTGCCTGCCAGGAAATGCCCCGGAATTTACAAGGTCAGTCTTTTTGTAAACAAGGATTACATGGTTTATATGGCTGTGTCTGAATCAGCGGCTGCGGCTGTTGCTAAAGGCTGTTGCTACGGACAGCCTGCTTCAACTCTTGTTAACGTGGTGATCCAGCCACAGACTCTAATTCGTAAACGGCCTAAAATATTGTTTATTAACATCCTGACAGGTGTATTATATTAATTACATTCAAGTGGTGTAAGAGGTAACTCAAATAAATAGTAAACTTGCGGATACAACCATGTGTAAAAACTCTTTTGTGGGAGTGTTGGCTCTGAAAAGAGCCGGTGGGGTCTCGACGTTTCGAACAGTATACTCTGCTCGTCTTCAGGAGAATGATGAATACTGGTGGTGATGCAGCTTAAGTAGCGCTTGAGGGATGCACATTTGGGAGGGAAGGATCCAAGCTGTTCTTCTAGTGGTGTGTTGATCAGTGAAGTTGTTGTTGTTGTTAATAGGTTTTTTTTGGTGTGTGGTACTTACCAGTTACTACGACGTTAAACGTACATTGAGCCTGGTTGCCTTTGAGATCCATAGCCTTGTACGATACTGGTGTGTAACCCATCGGGAAGGACGACCCAATGGAAGATGACGGTTCAAAACTCTTCAGCTGAAAGTTGTCTGTTGCTACGGGAACGTCCCACGTGACAGATGACCTAGAAGTACTTCCGGAGTCAGCCGGAATAGTGATGTCTGATGGACAGTTTGTGATTTTCGGTGGTTCTTCGTCTGAACGGAAATGATATCATGCCACAAAAAACGTTTTGTTTTGAAGGGGGTTGTGGCAGGGTTTTTAAAGGCACTGAACACGTTTGGTAATTGTCAAAGACCAGTATTCTCACTTGGTGCATCCCAACATGTGCATAAAATAACAAGCCTGAGAAAATTTGGGCTCAATTGGTCATTGAAGTTGCAAGAAAATGATGAAAGGAAAAACACCCTTGTTGTACAAATTTGTGTGCTTTCAGATGAGAATAAAAACTTCTTGCAAGAAGTTTTTTATTATTTTTGTGAGAAATTACCTCTTTCTCAAAAACTACGTTACTTCAGAGGGAGTCGTTTCTCACAATGTTTTATACTATCAACAGCTCTCCGTTGCTCGTTACCAAGTAAGTTTTTATGCTAATATATATTTTGAGTAATATTAACAAACGTGTACAGTGCCTTTAAAGAATACTATAATTTAAACAAATGTATTTACCAGAGAACTTCGAAGTCTTATGCCAAATTTAATCCGTACAGATGAGAGAAGAATTCACCCTTGAAATTTTATAATTATGCTGTATTGCTTTCAAATTTCCGTCCACCAAGCTACTGCCGTTGATCAGCTAAAGAATATTTAAGTTATTTAGTTTAGTGAACTAACATGGATATCTTTAAAAACAAAATTTATAACAGCATAGGCTAACTAGACGATTCATGCAGTCAACGGGTTTACGGAATAAACCAAGGAAGTTTTGGATTGGAAGTCTCGCAACCCACATTGACCTTCCACATGCATTTATTGCCACTTACCGTCAACTCGCACGACGAAACTGCATGTGACTTTGTGGGCACCGTCAACCGTTGCGTATTTAATAACATGATTCCCAACCGGAAGCCTTTAACAAATAACAGCAACATGAACAGTGTAAACTCAGTGAACTGTCCAAGAACCTTAACGCCAATTATAATCTTAATTTTGTTGGTCAAACCCCCATGGGTAAGTCGTCATCATGTCGACTCAGTATTTTCCAATCATCACTATTCTAGTAATTGACATGAAATGTTAAGCTGTGCCTGAGGTCAGGGCAAAATGCGTCAGTAAATATGATCTCATGTTAAACAGTCATGTTGATGTAGTGCAGTCAAATCTTGGTTGATATACAGAGATGAACATTCCGTGGGAAATTCAGTTAAGCTGGCAGTTATAAGCACTTAGATGTGAAACCAAAATGGCGCATCTATAACCATTCCGAATCTTCAATAATCCATAGCACAGTCCGATTTGCATTTCGTGGATTTGTTACTATAAATATACCCAATCATCCACTCATAGCATAATGCCAGCCATACCAACCATATCAGAGTGAAAACATTCAGGAGAATTTTTGTGGATTTAGGGCAGCCTCTGGTTAGGGTTAATGTGTACATCAATAGGCAAAGTTGAAGAGAATCTCAAAGTAGCATTTGACTTGTAGGTTCCTTACAGTAACTTATCTCAGTTACATAACTTTTGGGGGTCTCCACACATCAAGCTTGCTTTTAGGAGACTCCCACCCGTATCTAAAGTAGCGTATGTGTGTTATTGTGTAAGCAAACTGTTTGAGAGGAAATAAACTGAACTGAACTAGATATTTAATCAGATGTGATGAGGTATTTGTGATCATAGATAGATAGATAGATAAATGGTTTATTTATTATTTCACAATAAAAAAAGACATCACAATCAGAAGATTGAATTGCGTCTAAATTTACATTAATTCAATTAAAAATTCACTAGAAAATTACAAAAAAAACCTACCAATACAAATCATGACCAGCATAGTACTGGTATTTTGCATGGAAGTGCCTTCTACGCGCATGTTGTGGCTGTACTAAGGATAGAAAGATATTTCCATGTGGGTTTTGTGAGTAAACCACGAACCTTTCTCCAGGGGTGTGTGAAACTTTAGTCGGGGTCACCTCAACACCTTCCGGGTCGACGAAACGAGGAACTGTCCACGTGACTCTTGCCCAAGGCCTTCCCATTTCAGTTGGGACTGAGATACCCTTTGGGCATCCTTCCACGGAGATTTCTGCTGATGAGTCTGAGAAGGAAATGGTAGGGTTGTGAAGAACTCAATCATGGGGTAGCCATTTTGGTTCAAGTTAAAGTTACGATACATCAAATTCCCTCAAAATACCCTTATTTCTATCATCGTATAGTTTTTTAAAAAATCAGTACACCATCAATCTGATCTGTAAAAGTGTTATCAAAAGTTGATCACTTCTTAGAGAAGGCATCGGATAATGTTTTAAATACAACAAAAATCTCCATTTTTAGAACCACCGCAGCCCAAAGAGATGTTTCATTAGATATTATGGTGTTACCGCAAACCTTGGTAGATTGTGTCTCCACCATCCTCCCAAACAGACCTAACCAAACCAAAGTAAAAAGGTCATAGTGTGCCCCTTCGTACACCCATTAAGGAAATGAAATTAGGTTGTTAAAATTAAGGAAGCATAATAATATAAATCGTCACAGATAGCAAAAACAAAATGTTTTTCCAACTCACACCATGTTTGTGCCGTGACTACATCACAAAGAGTGACATAAGTAACGATAAGCGCCTCAAATACCCATACTGCTGACGTCATCGTCTGAAGAAAAAAGTAAAAGAAGAGAAAACCCATCACAAACTTTAAAAACAGTTGTAACATAACATTACTAATAAAAGTGAAAGTGCTATGTACTTTATATGTAATGTTACACTACACATGTACACGTGCATTGTACAATTCGAGTGCGCTGCACTGTTTACAGTTGCACCAATTTGCAAGCTGGTAAGTTCGTGTAACCGAGCCACTGACTTCCGAAATCTGTTTCAATGACCATGATGGAGATGGGGAGAAACCGAGGCGAACATGACAACCAATTCCCCTTCATTACAATTAATTTCATCCAACCAATTGTTTATTCCCATGTCTTTACAAGAATGAACAGTTTTACGATCAGAAAGACAACTCGTTCCTTTACTAAGTATAGCGGTACTTAATGACAAATTCAATATGCTTTGTAAGATAGGCCTAAGTGTCTTGGAAGCGTTACTATCGAGGGAACAATTCTTGTTTAACAAACTCTCCTAACCATTTTCTTGGAACTGTTTCAAGTTCTAGCAGAGATTAAGAGTGTCGGCCTACTAAAAATAATTTACTTAAGTTCGTAAATTCAAAACAAACTTTGTAAACTGAATTATGACCAGCTTGTAGTAATTAAAATGACCCGATGTATTGGAGGGTGGAGATTATAAGCATTTCCAACAAACGTCAGGAATCTCCCGATAAGATGAATGGATATTTCCCATTAACGGTCCCCGAATCAGTGTGCAGTTTAGTAATAATTATGACCTTTAACACGATGCTGTTTTTAAACCAATTAAGCCTCTGTCACAAAACAAAGGCTGGTATAACAACAACCCGCTCCTTTTTGGGTAAAATTAACACCATACCACATAGCGTCGTGGCCGAGCGGATATGAACACAGAACTCAAGCTCTGGTGTTTCTGATCAGCAGAATGTGGGTTCGAATCCCAGTCGTGACACTTGTGTCCTTATAAAAAAAACAAGACACTTAACCACATGCTTCGTCCTTCGGATGGGACGTTAAGCCGTTGGTCCCGTGTGTTGTGTAATGCACGTAAAAGAACCCAGTGCACTTATCGTAAAGAGAAGGGGTTCGCCCCGGTGTTCCTGGTCTGATCGGCAGCATATATTGCACCACAGCACCTTGTAAACCATTGCATGGTGCTTTAAATGAATAGGCCTCATTCCCTCAAACATAGCTCTACATACCTTGCAGGAAAAAAATTGTAGTCAATGGAGCGCTTATGAAACATCCGTATTAAGCGCCTAATAAATGTTGTGTATAATTATTATTTTAGAGCAAGGTCCTTCCTAGGCCGTGTTCGAACTCACCATGGCTTAGGCTTCGCCCCGGCTTTTAAAGGCATCGTACACGTTTGGTAATGTCTCTGATAATTAATGGCAATACAAACTTACTTGGTAAGAAGTACAGCAGCTTTGGATAGTATAATGCATTTTGAGAAACTTTTCACTTCGAAGTACTGCGGTTATGGAAAAATATATCACTTTTTCTCCCCAACATTTGAATCTGAGAAGCGCTATAGCGTGTGTATTCCAATGCAGATTATTCTTCCTGCCGCTCCAGATTTTCGGCAGTTTCTCAAAAACGCTACCGCTCAAAAACGCTACGGCTTTTTTAAATGAAATTTTCACAGGTTAGTTTTATGGTATATATCTACAACTAGATATGTTTGAAACAAACAATAGGCTCCAATTACCAGATTTTCGGCAATATATCAAAAACGCTACTCTTTGAAATTTTTACAGGTTAGTTTTACGGTATATATCTACAACTACATAAGTTTGAAACAAACAATAGGCTCCAATTAGCAAACGTGTACGATGCCTACTATTACAATTGACACAAGACGTGCCATGCGGGATTACATACTAATGTGACCTAAGTCAAGTATCAAGGGATTTGCTGCAATTTATATTCATATGGACCAAGTTGCAATTGGAAGTCACATTCATGGCAGTTTGGATATCTTGGCCTAGGTCTGACAGCGTTCTGTAGGTCTATAATTATTGCTGAGGAGAAACCGTGTGAAGTTAAAGGGAATGTATACCTTGGGTTTTTGGAACCGTTCAATTGTTTTAATCCTATATAAATGTATATATAAAATAAAACTAACCCGTGAAAATTTCATTTCAAAAGGTGGTTGCGTTTTTGAGTCATCGCCGAAAATCCGGAGCGAATATGTCCATGCAGGAAGAATAATCCGTAATTGGAATACATAATCTGAGAAACGTTACTGACAGTAACATTTCTCAGATTCAAATTTTGGGGGATAAAAACTGATATCTTTTTCCATAACCACATTACTTCGAAGTGAAATGTTTCTAACAATGCGTTATACTATCGAAAGCTACTGTACTTCTAACAAAGTAAGTTTTGATTGATATTCATTTGAAGAGTGATTACCAAACGTATACCTTTCCTTTAAGCATTGACAAAATATAACCGTTTACCCGAGGACAGCAACTATTGTAATAAGTTCATGTTATTGCTTCATGTTTTTATATATTCTTTTACTTCAGAGTCATGTTAAATAAAATAATTGCAGACCAACGATTGGTGTCACCAAGTTGTTTTGTCTGTTCCGGTACCTCGTTTATCGTTAGCGACACAATTAGGAGATTATCATGCAGCAGCGGCCAAAATGTTACCCCCCTAACCGTAACCACTCCCACACCCCTCTTTCTACACTACATCAATGTAGGGTTTGCATGCCAAATAATCGATTAATCATACAAAACATACGGCCGAGAATTAGGAATGTGAGAGACACTATTTCCCCCTTTTCGCATTTTCGTTATGTCTCCTGACGGTGTATTATTTTTCTCGTAATAACGCACTGCTTGTTTGTTTCCAATTTTGTTATCTAACTATTGTATGCAGTTAGAAGACAGAACAATACAAGTTTTAATATTGTTCTGTCTTCTAAACGGATACCACTCCACCGTTATAAGCCGTATGTTGACATTAAACGTTGACCAAACTTGTTTATAGCTGTCGAAGCATCTCGTCAATGATTTGGTTCAGTTAAACTCAAGGAAGTATTTGGGGGTTGATTGTGATTAAAGAAAACACGGAAGCGCACAGGCTTGTTTGCCATCACCCAATAAAGATCAACTTCCTTAAAGGTGCAGATTTTGACGTGGCAGTGACTTGAGGCAGACTGAGGATACTGTGCAACACTGATACTGCAATTGCGATGATGAGTTGAATCATTTCTGATGATGGAAAAGCTAGAATCTTCTTGGAAGGCAGTGAATAAGGATGACCGGGCACATATCGCTTAAGTGCATGTTGTTTGACATACTAATTATAATTTTGTTTTTTTACACATTTGATGAGTATTCAACACAGAGTATATTCCTTATACAGCGTGAAAACAAACAATCTGATCAATTGAATAAATTAAACTAGTATTTTAAAAACTTGTTTATGAAAGTGATAGTCAGTTTGAAGTTCCCTTTGGTCTGGGCTCTTCGTAGTGTTCCCAGCTGTCTTGAAAGAAAACTAATCACTATTATGTAATGAACTTTGCTTACATTTCACGTGCGAATTAGCCGTATTATGATGTGCTTGTCTCGATGATCTGGACACGCATGCACCATCTTACGGAAGTAGTCTGTTCATGCGTCAAACGATATCAAACAACGCCCTCTATAATCCCAAATAAGACAACTTCTGTTTTTAGATCATGCATGAGGGCTAGAAGCTAAGGTCTAATTAGTTGTGATGACTTTTTTGTTACCGAAAATGGGCACATTTTGAGTTGCGCCATCTCACTCAGCCACAATTATCCACCAGGATACATTTGAACATAATGCCCTAACGAGCCGGTTCCTTCGAAAAAGCAGATCGTGTAGGTTATAAGTTTGTTTACCTCTATTTTAGTTTATGCTGAGTTCCCAAGGGACCCAATGTTCCCATTTTAGTTTAAAGGTAGGTCTAGGATACGAGCTAAATTAAATTGTTGTCTTCGTTGCAGCATTTCCTATAGCACTGGGTTTTTTAATGGTTTGAGGAAGACATTGATTTGTCCTCTTCCAGTCAGCGCAATGCTGTAGACTGAAGATGGAAACACCTCGGGTGTTCCCCGTTAATTTGACTTATTTATACTTTACTGAGCAGTTTCACTAAAGATTAGTGTTTTGTGCTTTGATATCCATTCCACTAGCTCTTTTTAATTGTATTCATAAACACAGCACTACAACGAGTTTACTACTTATTCTGTATAATTATTTTGTGTTGGCAACTATACTGATTTCTACTCGTCTGCTTTAGTTTAAAGGCACGTTATGAAATTGTCGAAGACAACATATGCATAAAATAACAAGCCTGTGAAAATTTGGGTTCAATATTGGTCATCGAAGTTGCCAGAAAATGATGAAAGAAAAAACACCCTTGTTGTACAAATTTGTGTGCTTTCAGATAGAAATAAAAACTTCTTGCAAGAAGTTTTTTATTATTTTAGTGAGAAAGTACCTCTTCCTCAAAAACTACGTTACTTCAGAGGGAGTCGTTTCCTATGTTTTATGCTATCAACAGCTCTCCGTTGCTTGTTACCAAGTCAGTTTTTATGCTAATATTTGTTTTGAGTCATTACCAAACGTGCACGATACCTTTACGACTACACCCTACCCTATGTCTAATCATTGTTGGCCATGACCAGGACCTTTTCCGATGCAGGGTTGTTTGTACACATGTCCTTACCTGGGTACGAAACGACCTGGAAACGACTTTGGTACGAAAAGACTTGGGTCAGATATTTTGGCCACGGACTTGGGTACGAAATGGCATGCTCTAAAAAGGTTCCTTGCCAAGGCTAATAATGATTAGACATATAACAAGGTATAGTCATAAGCAGTCAAAATGAAAACAAGGTACTTGACATTCACAGAAACTTCCGTCTGAAGAACCTCGGCAAATGAGTTCTGTTCTCACTATACCGTTTGATCCCAGTTGTTTTTTGTTCAAGTTTCCTTGCAGTTTTTAAGATCAAGTCAGTGAGTGAAGAACATTCGAGTCCTTCCCTTTCCAACCTTCACCTATAGTCTAGTGTCTTCATTCATTCAGAAGCTTTCTGACCTCTGGGCAAAATGGTGACAATTTACTGTTTCCATTTTCAGTTCTCAAAGGACTTCTTCCTCCTCAAAGGACTGAGTGAAGTTCATGATTATAGACCTGGCGAAGTCGCATAACCATCTTGTAGCTTGAAACCATGCAGCCATGACTCATACATATCTTCGGAAGTTAGTTTTTTCCCGGCTCATTCTTTCCAGTTGAAGGCAAAAATAACTAGAGCCTATATGCGTCGATTACCATCTAAACACTATTATGGTGACAACATTTAGGGCAAAGGGAACATTTGGTGTACACATAAACTGGATCCAGTTGATAAAATAGTCCTGGGATGGGATGATTTGTTTTTGTTTACAGTTGGATTGTTCGAACAATCATCGCTTATCAGTGACGAGTTTTCCCAGGGTGTAGAAGCATCTGTTAGTTTCCTGACATTTTGATTAGAGTCACCAGGCATTGCATTTCCTTATATGGCAAACTGAAAACAAAACATTACTTTACAAAACAGATGTACCATCGTTAGCAGCCTATTAATTGTTACGATCGTTCGTTTCCGAAAACTCCATCAAGGTACCCGGTACTGTAGGAACCTTACTCGCTCGTGTTTTCGAGAAAACCACGCTCAAAATGGTGCACGTAGGGTTAGTTGAGCTTGTTTTATCTAGACAGCCAGACAATCGGTTTGGAATTTAAAAAAACCCCGTATAATTTGTGAACTATGTTTCATCAGGCTATCGACTGTAACATTTGAGTTGCCAACACAAATTTTACTACAAGTTCCTTACGGAACAAATATCTGCAAGTTTCCCGCACGACATAAATTGTCTAGAAGGGGGACTGCTCTATATTCCGACACCCCTATGTTCCGACACCCCTATGTTCCGACAACCCCCTCATGATTTACATAGGGTTACGGTTAGGGTTGGGGTTAGGGTTAGGGTTAGGAATAGGAAAATACACCAGGGTTGTCGGAACATAGGGGTGTCGGAACATAGGGGTGTCGGAACATAGGGGTGTAACCGTCTAGAAGCCCCCAAACCACATTATAACCCGTGTCTAAGTTCTACAGTCTACAAGTTCCATCCACACGTTCCCTACATAATAACCTCACCTGTAAGTTCAGTAGCAATTTCCATACACGGGTCATTTCACGACTTTTCATTCTTGGCTGTTGTAAACCTCATGATTGGCCGATTCAGTCAGAATCTAGTCCGTTAATTACAAAAAAGTCACCACAACATAATTAGACTAGGCCCTATCACCGGTTCGTCAGAACGGAACTCTGGATCTTTGCGGGCCTAAAAACGTTTAGAGTTCTAAGGACAGCATTGTTTCCGCACATGTCATCGACTGCCATTTAACATCGACGGATGATAGTTATTACAGAGAGACCAAATACCACTTTTTTGATTTTATCATCAGTATAATAAGACGATTAATGACGCAGTAAATGTTTGTGAGTTTCCTCTTTGCTGGTTCAATTTGATAGGGTGGTAAAAGATTGATAATTTGGCAATGAACTTCTACTCGTCCAAGAACATATAAGAAGCAAGAACAGTTTAAATTGAATAAGTCTGCAAGATAGCCCCTTTCTTTTTGGACTCCTTTTCCACCATTTTTTAATCGATGCATCACTCTCTTGAGGTTAAGAACAAACGAACCAACTCGGGTAAAAATGTGTACACTATCTGGCAGGCACGGAAGTGACTTTGGTGTGATTAAATAAATCCAACATGCCATTGGTTTGTTGGTTGCGTGTTTAATTGTGTTTGAAAACATGCACTTTGTAGATTGTGCTGCTGTTCATTAACCTCCCTTATGAGGTAAATTAAATTAAACTTATTTAAATATTGCCATTTGGCGCAGACCTATCATGTTTAAAATCAACTAGATATACTACAGACGATCTCCATGGCTAATAAAACCCCCTTCTTCAATCCAAGTAGTTGTTGGGTGTTCATTGCATGCCACTTCCTCTTCAAGTAAAGACCTCAGAACTTTAAATCCCAAAATAGACTCAGCAGCAGTGTGCCATGTTTTTTCCGTTTCCCCGCTGTTGCCTCTCCTCATTTATATTTAACTTGAACGGAGATCGTCAGGGTATCAGACTCCGGTATGTAAGCCCTACATCCACATAGATTCAGAGATTCCTCCCCGATAGAGATGCACTACGATAGCTTACACTATACAGCGCCGTGGATAGGGTTACATTTTAGGCGATAGGGGGCACAAGGGGGTGCACCATTTATTTCTAGGTGGGGGGGGGGGCACATCTGGCCAAGTTTTTGCCTTTTTTTTAAACAAGCCCCTTCAGCGCTTTTGTTAGTGTATTTACTGGTTTTTTTTATAGATAATCTGGCGTGAGTGTAAAAACAAATACATTTTCTGCATGTAAATGGAAAAAATAGTTTTAAAAACATTGGAATAATCACATAAAAACGTATACAATTTCGAATCCCAAAAAAGCCAAGTATTAAAATGGGGGCACACAGGGGGGAACGGACGTCAGATGGGGGGGGGGGGCACGTCCCCCCACTGTATCCCCCCTTAGTTACGCCACTGCTATTGAAATTTTAAACCTAAGTATACACATTCTATATACGCCCAACTTATTATGTCTTTTCAAGCACGGACTACCCTGTTTTTAGTCGATTCAATGAAAGCTTTTATAGCTACGTATATCGGAGAAAATTTACAACACCTTACATTTTTACATGTACAACCATTTTGTTTTTACTTTTGCGATTGTTTGATTGAACGATAAGGTCTGGTTTATAATTTAACCCATAACATCACCCGTAGCGTGCATAAAGGACAACGTTAGGATTAGAGCCTACATTAGGCCTATGGTCGGATTTAAAGAACTAGGCGCCGTCGATTCATAATGGTTATCAATCATACGTCTCGAGAGATTGTAAAATAAAATGAGTCACATAAAATAATTAGACATTTTATTGGGTTTCGAGGCTTTTTGTCGAAAAACACCAATAGTTCGTACAGATTGGTACTTTGCCAAGTTGGGATAGCTTAATCCTGAAAAGTTAAATGTTACTAAAACAAAAAGCCCGAATGAGTCAAGTTTTGCAATCGCAAAATACCCAAACAAACCAATGTTGCTACTGACTGATTAGAAAAAACACAAATAGGCCTATACATATAGGGTACATAATAAACACCCCTAAAATACACCCCAAGACCCAGGTAAGCGTATATCGAAAGGGCTCGAAGTATGCACCATTATAGAATAAACTTTACTCATACAAATACTAAATTTATATCGTTTGAATTCGTAATTAATTTAACGAAAGCATCAAAGAACGATTAATATATTCCCGCACTGAGACTTTGTGCACGTTCACTTACTACTTATTTCGACTGCAAAAAACGAAAAAAAGAAAGTATGGTGTTTGAGGTGTTCGGTTGTTCCTTTCGTTCAACTTGACAGTATTTCAGATTAAAATCTTATTTCCGATTCTGGATGATTAATACTGGTATGAACCTTATAAACAATACTGATTAAGTTAATCAGTATTGTTTTTGTGGTAACATTCTATAGTTTGTCCATAACTTAAAGGCCGATCGATTTAAATTAGTATTTTTTGTCTTTTGTCCCGTTCTAATTTCCAATTACCATAAAACAACAAACAAAGCTTATTTGTTCGTGAACAAACAAAATAGCAAACATAAGCTAGTTATTAGTTTCTTATCATTCTATGTACAAGGTCCTTGATCTATGCACAGAGCATCAAAGTATCGCTGTATTGTCACTTTAACATCATTTACAATCATTGTCACTGGCGTGCAAAATCTTCAACTCAACAGACTCAACAAAGAAAGCAAATTATTTTCTTACCTTATTTCGAAGTCGTCACCCACCCTATAGGATGACAGAACGGTTGACTCAGGACTAATGGCGTGGCGCTTGCTTCGCTTGTAAATCCCAGCGAGTCTGTGGCAGCTATTCCTGTCGGTGGGAAGGGGGGTCTCTCTTCAAGTTCACGTACAGTGAGGCAGCGTCACGTTAAAGGGTTCTCACAATCACGAGCATTCGGGTTGTATTTCGTGTAAACAAGTACCGTACAATCACTGCAAGGATAATTGTGTGTGTAAACATTATACAGGAGAAATACAGACAAGTTTAAGTATGAAAGAAAGCTCTATGCAGTCCACGGCTTTAGGGAGAGTTCACGCCCATATGGGTATAGGACCTGTGTTAATTATAAATCGTGTCAATGTTCTCACAAACACTTTCCTCAAATAATGAAATGACACTTCCATATAGGCCAGTTCAAAACACTAACAGAAATAGTAACAGCTGGTGGAAATCCTTCACCCTAAAAATTCCCAGGTCAGAACTTACACTGATTGCGGATCCCAGGGGAACTTACCCTTTTCTGGGTCAGGCTGACTCGGAAATAGGAAAAAAAGAAAAGAAAACAGTTTTAGGTCGGCTTCTACGTCAGTTGGACCCAATTCTTGGTTTAGACACAGATTCAAGGTCACACTGACCTGGAAATGGGTCAGGCCCCTTGGACCTGGAACCCGGGGTCAATTCTGACCCGGAAGTATATAAAGTGTTGGGTGACAACTACACCTTGCGAGTTCAAAACAAAAAAATCGCCATCATGCCACTGTACATCACCTTTAAATAATTGAGAGTCACTGTATGACTGTTAGTCCGTGGAAAACCAAACACCTCTAGACGTTGTTCTTGATGAGGATCAATATTTCACCGCATCTGTCAATGCATTGTGTCTGGTTATTATATGAATCAAAAGTCTACTGACAGCCTGAGTGTTCTGAAGTGGATAAACTTGTTGCAACAGGTTTAGCGACGACATCTTATACGATTTAAATTAACGACATCGTGTTTTTTAAGTTCGGCATCCATTCCGTAAGTGTACCGCCTAGAAGAAGTCCCGGTAAAAGACCCCATCGAACGGGAACTTGGTGAACCAAGGATTTTTCTTTGAAGTTCAGTTTGAAAGAAAGGGATCTGTTCTTGAAGCATCAGGGTCTCACCGGATACCTATAAGGCAGGTGTGGACGTTTGACACCGCGGGTAGACGTGGACAGGGTCAACCGGAAAACCCTTGGCGGGAGCGCTCAGTTCCCTTCACTATGCCATATTTTTCAATTCTGGCTGGTTTTGTACGGAAGCGTAGTGCCGCCACATGAATACGTACACGTGTACGTACACGATAACTATCATGTACGTTGTACGTGATAACTATCATGTACGTTGTACATACACGATAACTGTCATGTACGTACATGATAAATATCATGTACGTACATGATAGTAGCTAGATTTTGTGGCGACACTACTCTTCTGTAGTTTTGTGATGTCCATGAGTTGATTTTTATAAGAGTTGTCCAAATCAGGTTATTTTTTGTTTCGTGCCTTGACCATCAGTGAGACTTATTGCCCACTTGTATCTAACTCGATACGTCATACATTTGTTGTCATTGCCCATGATGAACAGTGGTAACATGCTCGAAAGGGACCGTCATATTTAATATCAGCGACGTCGTATTCGGAGTAGACTGGTGCTTCCTATATGCGCTCGTACTTATTATGCGTGATGGGAAGCCATCAACCTCGTCCCCATGGTGTGTCGAGCAGTACGAGGTTGACCGCTCTATCACCCTGGTATTGGATCATTTGCATATCCAAATTTTTTTGATACGTATGCAAATTAGAATAGTCTGGCTGTGAACATGGTGAATACTGAACGAGTACAACTTAACATGTTTACGTTAGACTTTTGTACACCAGTCGTTGTCCAATCAGGGTCCAAGTAAGGAGTTTCCCTCCCAGGGTTTACTATTGTAAACATGGTTGGAAATAAAGCAAACCATGCGGGGAAGCCATCTATTTTTTGTCAGATTATATTAACGAGGGCCCAATTTCATGGTGCTGCTTATTACTGAATGCTGTAGTTACGCGGGGCCCTTTAAAGTACGTCATTTTATGGGCCTTACGCGCAGAATTTCTTTTTCAGACACGGCGGACACTAAAGGAGTGCACTGTTTGGTTTGGGTGTTACAGACAGATTTACCCACACCTAATAGTGTCATAGTATTGTGTCCACTATCTCAAAATGGCTTAGGAAATTGAACCCAGGCCTACATGAACATTTTAAACTAGAGCTG
>JAJGQC010000400.1:0-25000 GCA_021014325.1 Plazaster borealis
GAATCTATGAGCAATTAATATACATTTCACAGAATTGGCTTCATTTCAAAAACAAGTTAAATGAGTACATGTACCATGTCATAATACAAGAATAGCCTGGAAATATAAGTTGAATGCGAGACTACATGTACTTTATGTCATGTACCTTAAGATGCTATACTCTGAACAGGTTTTATTCATGTTTTCAATCACTTTATTCCTTCTCCACACAGCATACAAGTTTTTTGTGTAAACAGTAAACTTTGGGTCAAGGAGACACCATCCCTACTACAGAACTACATACAGTGCTGCATGTACATTGGGATTGCTCTTTTGAAGTGCTTTTACTTAACTTGTCACTTTTTCAATCAGATACATAACTTTGTACTTTAAAACAAGACAACAAGGAAATTGCCTAGCACACAAAACCTGCAGTTTTCAAAGGCACTTAAAAACGAAATCAAAAAGGGAAACCAGCTAATCAGCTGATGAGTAAGCCGACGCACTTTTAATGTACAGGTGTATTGTACGTGTACTTTTCAAAGATTTAAATTTTGTACTCCAAAACCTTTGGAAACCTTGTATCAAGTATGTAGTACATGTATGTTCAAAGCTACAAGCCTGTAGGCCTTCATGTAGTGAGAACAGGTGAGACCAGGGCATGGGGTTAGGGGTTAGAGACAACCGGGTAGGCACGGCCAGGAGCAGAGCCAAGGGGCTGTGGGTTAGAAATAAGGGATAAGAGGTTAGAGGTAGGGGATAAGGGGTAAGGGGGTTAGTGTTCAGGGCTGGGGTGGGATAGGGAAGGGATAGGGGTTAGACTTAGAGGTAAGGGGTTAGGCAGGGCCGGGGGGGAGGGGCTATGGGTAAGGGGTTAGTGATCAGGGCTGGGGTGGGATAGGGATAGGGGTTATAGGGGTTAGACTTAGAGGTACCGGGTTAGGCAGGGCCAGGGGCAGGGCCAAGGGGCTATGGGTAAGGGGTTCGGGGTTAGTGATCAGAGGTGGGATAAGGGTTAGGGGTTAGACTTAGAGGTAAGGGGTTGGGCAGGGCCAGGGGCAGGGCCCAAGGGGCTATGGGTAAGGAGTAAGGGGTTAGTGATCAGGGCTGGGGTGGGATAGGGATTATGGGTTAGGCAGGGCCAGGAGCAGAGACAAAGGGATAGGGGTAAGAAATAAGGGATAAGAGGTTAGAGGTAGGGGATTAGTGATTAGGTCTGGGTGGGATAGGGATAGGGACTAGAGGTTAGGGGTCAGGCAGGGTCAGTGGTTGGTGAAAGGGGGGCTAGGGGGCTAGGTTGGTATAGGGATATGGGTAGGGGAGGTGGAAGGGAAATGAGGAGGGTTGATTGGGATAAAATAATAGTCTTGAGTTACCTTCATGTACATGAGCCTCTGGGTTCTTGACATCCTCATCAATCTCATCTACAGTAACTTCCAATTGGAATGCTGGCTGCTTGTTTGGTTTCTCTTCCTGCAATAACAAAGACCGAAAAAGCATGAATTTGAGCAATGCCTGAACCAAGTCAACTGTGGTTTTTTCAATTCTACAAAATATGCACCCATCATTTAGTGCTTTTGTTATTGGATCAAAGGGCAATCATGGAGAGTCCATGAGATGGGTTTAGAAAGCAAGGAGGCAGGCCCGGAATTTCATCTTTGAGAGGGCAAGGCCATTTTCATTTTGCTAAGGGCACTTCCATTAGAAAATCTTAAAGTCTATATATGAAACTTTTGAAGGGGCACCAAGGCCAAGATCAGGGGCAACAGAGGCCATGGCCTTCGTGAAATCCGTGTAATTCCAGGCCTGAGAATATTCACTAAAAATGTTCTGGTTCTTCAAGTTTGTCAACAATGCATCCGGGTGTATTTTAAACACATAAAATTTGTATGACCTACATGTACATTATGTTTTCCTTGTTCATTCAAAATATGAATTTAATTATTATTTAAAGGTAAACAATTTGGATGGCCTATTTTTGAATTTACATCAAATGCTGACATGCTCTTTTTTCTTATGCGATTCAAAATCAGTGCGCAGCGCCCTCTACAGTTTGCCCAAGGCAATTTTCGCAGTGTATCATAAGAAACAGTCAATAAGTTTATAGTCCTCATGCAGCGCCGATCGCACGACCCCAAGTGTTGCAAAATCATGAATTCTAGGCCTATATAAGGGCACCAAGGCGAAGACATCCAAGGGCAGCAGAGACCATGACCTCTGTGTAATTCCAGGACACTTGCATGAGGGCCCCAACACATGAGACTTGAACATTACAATCACAGTCAGTGCACAATGCAGGAAGCCGCAACATTGTGTCAACCACAATTTATGTCTTTTATAAAAATAAAAAAATGCATTCAAATAATGATGTCTAGAAAACTGAGAGAAACTATCATGTAAAAAATTGTATGCTTTGAAAACAATAATAAGGAAAAGTAAGCAAAGAAACAATGCATAAATTCTGCAAGTTAAAACATGATTCACAGGCACTCTGTCATTGGCACTTACACTTCCACTTTCCAAACTGGCGGCCATTCTAATTGGTCCAAAATGTAATACAATACATCAAATAAAATACTGCTAAAACTACAATTTCAAATGCTACAATGTCAAACGATGAACACAAGTGAAAATGTTGTTTCATGTATCTACCTCAGCAGGAAATGACAGAACTATGTTCTGCATTAAAAGGATTGTATACGTTTGGTATCCTATTAAAGTTGTAGAAGTATACCATAAAAATATCCTGTGAAAATTTCCTTTCAAAAGGTGGTAGTGTTTTAGAGATACTGCCAAAAATCTGGAGTGGTTATATCCTTGCAGGAAGAATAATCTGCTATTGGAATACACAATCTGAGAAAAATTACTGCAGTAACGCTTCTCAGATTCAATTTTTGGGGGATAAAAAGTGATATCTTTTTCCATAACCACAGTACTTCAAAGTGAAAAGTTTCTCAAAATGCATATATACAATCCAAAGCTACTGTACTTCTTACCAAGCAAGTTTGTATTGCCATTAATTTTCAGAGTAATTACCAAACGTATACAAACCCTTTAAAGTATGTGGTGAAGGTCAGCAGGAAAAAAACAAACATTATAAAGTTTGTATTTAGTGCAGTGGAGATCATGTTACAATGAGCAAGGTGAGTAATGTTCTACAACTGATGCAACATATTGCATTTCAGGAAGACCCTGCTTCACTCTACCTGTTAAGCACAAAACATTGCTTAGCACAGAAAAACCTTGCTTAGCAGAAACAGGCTACCAGCCACAATATCATTGTGTGTGTATCTGGTTCCCTGTCATTTATTGCTTAGCATGGACAAAATGTGCTGAGCTCCATTTTCTACTTGACAGCTACATGTATTATGGCTCTGCTTATCGCATAATTATTTGCTTACGGTGCCCATTAAGTACATAATTCTATGGGCCGTAAGCGCAGAATTCCACAGTAAGCAGAGCCATGAAATTGGGACCAGGTGTTCTGTGAAAGTTCTTTGAGGGTGTTTTGTGGATGAGTAAAAGGTTGGTCAACACTTGGATGCATGGACCCCTTGAGGGCGCTATATAATGTTTAGATATTATGGGTGCAATACACTAAATAGGCAATCAATTTGTGCTGGTCAGACTAATTATCATTTTGTAGGTCCTCAATTTCTTTTGACTAATACAAATTTAGAGTCATGCAATAGATAGATTGCTGACAAGTTGCAACAACCTGGTGGTTTTGTGCTTCAACTTTTGAGGAGACTTGATAAATTTAGGCTTTAAAGTTGGTCCTATAAAGTTGGTATGTTTTTGTGAGGCTGGTGAATATCTTTCACGTTTATAGGTCAGCCATTTCAAGGTCTCTAACTGCCGGTGCACCACTGTATGGTGGTCCATAATGGACACCTTGACATGTAAGCGGCGACTTTTGTTTCACCGGCGACTTTTTGATTTTTGCCGGCGACTTTATATTTTTGCCAGGGACTCTTTTTAGGCCTTATTTTATAAGGCAGTGTATACTTTGCCGTTATAAAGCCAGAACTGCACTGAACATGCGCAGTGACTGTTTTTTAAGACTTGGAAATTTTACCGTCAGAAATAACAGTCCGTTTCACTTTACTTTTCTCTTATAGGTACATTTCTTGAATAACCAAAAATGTGATAATGATGCTTGCATGAAATCAATGGCCTAAATATGTAAATGAACATGACGTCATTGCAGTTGAGCGCCTTCACATAGAGGTTGTTCTTTTCTGTGCGCATTACAGGTTTCCGTTGTTTTATTAACATTTTACCAATTGCAGCAGGATGATATCAAATGCACATGGGTGGATGCACAAGCACAAATGGAGGCAGTTATTATGGTGGAATTTAGTGTCATTCGGCCAACACACAAAAATCCCCAGAACAATTTTTTTTTCTCTAGAGTAATTGTTCATTCTCCGTTTAAATAGGTCTAAAGCCTGGCTCATAGTCATACTTCCTGTGAATGCGAAGTGAATTTGACGTCACGACTCTATTAAATCAATGTGGTACCCGCTGAAACACATAGGATTCGAACTGCCTCTAGCCACCAGGCTAGCTAGGTGGTCTAGTGGTATGATATCTGCTCTAGCAATGCAAAGGTCGTGGGTTTGAATCCCACCCGGGTGATGTGTCTATGGATTTTTTCACAGATCTCAAGAAAGAAAGTGAAAACAAATTATAACTCTATTGTCGCTGTGAATGTTTCACAGCTCAACTCTTGCCAATTGTTCGTGCGAATTTTGACACCCAATTTGCTTCACATTCCCATTCGCAGGAAGTATGAACCGGGCTTAACTGTACACATACATGTATGCTCATTTGATGATAAATGATGATTGCGATTATGCCTAGCTGTGATAATCATAGAGCTCTCTTGGTCACATTACAAATATAGTAGAACTAGTATTAAGGGCAAACAAATTTACCAAATTTTAACAAATGCCAGTTCGGCGGAACCCTCCAGAGAGAGGTCTACGACCGTCAAATCAATAGGATCCATGCTCAGGATTATCGCAATGCAACTAGAAAGTGTCATGAATGCCTTGCTTTTGGTGGCACTATTTACAAGAAAGTCTTACCATCATCTCCTCCGTTGATTGTTGGTCTTGCAGGGATATAGACTACCATATAAACAAAACAATAACAAACACTACATGTACTGTAGGGTTACTTAAGATTACAAATTCAAAAAAGGAAAAATACCTTGTAAAACAAAAGACCTGACTTTCTATGCATACTGAAATGTACAATCACTGATTGAAGACAGTAAAGTGTCAAATACGTTTTTCTAATTCTAAACATCTAAAAAGAGAGTTTACACATAAGACTAACACTAAGTTAAGTATCTGCGCAAACTGTTGTCATGACGGAGTCATGACTGATTCTAATCTTTGCTTCTTTTTTCCTAATCTAGCTGCTGAACCATTGTCTTGGTTTAGCTTTCAGCACTTGTTAAGCTTTTCGGCTTGTTTAGGGGGTGGGTGCAACTCAGTTTTGGAGTGTGGTGGGGGGGGGGGTAAAGTTTGTAAAGATTTATTCTTTTCATTTTCATGTTTTCTTTCTACTTTTTTATTTCTTTTGTGTGTACTTTTTTAATGTGTATTACTTTTGTAAACTTCATGCAATTCAGCCCTTGGGCATGTTGGGCTGCAGAATGAAAGTACAATAAACCACGAATAATAATAATTATGAAGTGAACCCAGTTATTTACTTTAAGAGCTGCGGGCAAAACTATGGCAACTGTTGTCAGAAAAATTCCCACAGTCTTACACAACTTTTTGGGGAAAGCAGACAGTAGAGCCAACCGCTTTGATTGGTATCTACTCCTCCGCGGTCGCCTACACACGACCGACTACACAAATCGAAAAATTGTTTTATTTCCAAGAAAACCAAATACCGCACCCTCCAAACCCTACATTTAAATGAACAAATTGAAGTTCTCACCTTCTTATCATTCACGAAGACACTACTGTTTAAGTAGGACTTAAAGGTCCCTTTGGACATGACAGTATCCAGGAAGTAGGTCAATTCGAAGCGGAAAACCTTATCAGAGCCAAGCTTTTCAACAACATCAAGCCACTTTATCGGGAACCGCCATGTTACAATGTCGACACCAGAGTACCAGACTAATATACATAATGTTCACGAATGAAACCGGAGTAAAGGGGAAACCAGATTTCAGATAATAGACTTGCTACTAGTCAGGTCATGTTTACTTTTGACAATAAGTGACACTGCCCACTGCACATACAAACAATTAGTGTTAGTCAACTCATGTGGTGGGCGGTGAAAAAAATGCACATAAACACATAGCGCCCCCTTGTGGCGAGTTAGAGGAAAAGCATTGATTTGCAAATTTATTATTATTTTTGTTAATAACAATAAACAACAAACAGTTTTGTTTTTTTGTTGGGGGTGGCACAACGTGGGTCTAGTTTTTACACCTCAACTGTTTCCCCCAGACAAACCCCTTCTTAGACACACACAAGTCCGATTTGACACTGTTACTTAGAATAGGTCCTATCGATGAACAATGAGTTCAAAGTGTCCACTGAGTGAAAATATCGAGAGGTTGCGGAGAGCTGGGGTTATGTGAGTTATTTTGGACATATCAGTGGTGCTTTTGACCGGGTTTGGCATGCTGGCCTCTTGTCCAAGTTTAAAGATAAACAGCATCGATGGAAAACTGGTTAGAGATGTAGCCGGTCAGCAGTCTTCTAGCCTGAAACTTATCACTGCTTGCGTCCCACAAGGAAGCATTCTCTGGCCCTTCCTTTTTCTCGTCTACATCGATGACATTACTGATTCTATTAGACACCTTGAGGCGGCCATCTATGCTGATGACATCACACTGCATAAACGGCTTGTGTGTGAGGATGGCCCAGCAATGTCTCTAGAGGCGATCTTATCTGGAGGCTGCTTCTATACCTGGGGGAAGGCAGTGGACGGTGACCTTTGAGGCTTCCAAGACACAGAGTATGGTGATATCTAAGTAAATCAATCGAAACATCCACCCCTATTCTTTGATGGACACATTCTCGAAAACGTTGATGAACTCAAGCTTCTTGGCGCAGTGGTGAACTTAAGGGGGGGGGCACGTGGCTCAACCGGTAAATTTCTATAACAAAGGTAAATATTTTCAAATGTGGCGGATGACCCGCGAGGGGGCGGGAGCGGTACGGACAATAATGGGAGGGGGAAAGTGCCCCATGAGTGCCCCCTCCACCCCCATCATAACCACATGGCACCGATCACTGCATTTCAGTGGATGATGTGGTTTGTATGAGGATTTTATTGGTTTGGTTTTGTCTCCCCCCTCTCTCCCCCTTTCTTCTCTTAAGGCACACAGGTAAAAAATGTCCGCACTTTCATAGTGAATGTCTAATAAGAGAGGACAAATTTACCAAATCCTCATGTGAACTACACCATCAACTGAAAACAATACCTACAGTTATCGGTGCTACAGATTTAGTCATCGAACGATATCAAAGGGGCAAAATTTCTAGCTGGAATATCCTTCCGAAATCGTTCGCCTCGTGTGTGATCTGTTCGACAGACTGGAAACTAGATATTCGCTTCAATAAATCCAAACTGCGCGAACTTGAGTGGCTTGAGCGGAGCTTTAATTGTTACTTCCGGATGCTGGTATAAATTCTGGGGTTGATTGACGGGCAGTTTGCGTAGGGTCGGCAGAGGGTTCATGCGCAAGACCTACACTATATTTAGACAACAAATGTCAAGGACACTAGCTTTTTGTTGTCAGAATAAAATCCAAACCCTCCCTCAACCAAACACAAAGGCTTGAATTATAGAAAAGAAAACATTATATTATACAATCAAGCATGTTCAAAAAATTCTAGCGGAGCGGATGGATATATGAGTTAAGTTAACTGCACGATCAGACGCTTCCGCGCGGGCATAGTGACAGTACAGGCAAAGAGCTTCATCTAACAATGAAGAGGACGCACGGTATTTAAAACCTATTGAAAATACAAATCCAATGTTAATTCACTAACGTATCATAGCACTTAGACAAAGTAATTAACGATGATTTCCGGAAGAATGTCCAACTCTACTGAGCCCCAAATGCGGACCTCCTTGTAGTGTAACAGATAATGTTCACAGTGAACTTCTAATTAAGTTTTATATTTCCGGAAAATAATTGTCCACGGCGGAAGTTAATGGAAATCCCTAAATAATTAACAATATAAAAAAATCGCATCAGTCATGGATGAAAATTTAAACGCATCATAAAACTAACGTTTTCACTCAATGATTTGGGAAACTTGTCGAGTACAGCGACAGAATCGGAACGATTCCTAGAGACACACGGACATCACTTATAAAACAACAACTATATGGACGCAGCGAACTTCAGTTTGCCATCAGAAGCTAGCCTACAAACTGTTACCATACCAGGTATAGGTGATGGAAGCAACTCCGTCCATGAACCCGGTCTTTCTTTCGAGCTCTTCCAATAATTTATTTGAGCTTTCGAAATGATTTCGAGCGAAATGATTTTGATAGCACGAAATGATTTCACAATAATTTACTTCAAGCTCTCTTAATAATTTATTTGAGATTTCGAAATGATTTCGAGAGCACGAAATGATTTTCCAGTTTTTGTTCGAGCTTTTGCAATAATTTATTTCGAGCTCTCGCAATAATTTATTCCAAGCGCACAAAATAAAGTATTTTGAGCGTTCAAAATGATTTCGACAGCACGAATCGATTTCGCAATAATTTGTTTAAGCTTTTGCAATAATTTATTTCAAGCTCTCTTAATAATTTATTTGAGCTTTCAACATTATTTCGAGTGAAATGATTTTGAGAGCACAAAATTATTTCACAATAATTTATTTCGAGCTCTCGCAATAATTTATTTCGAGCTCTCGCAATAATTTATTTCAAGCGTACGAAATAAATTATTATTGATTAAAATGATTTCGAAAAGGTGAAAATAGTGATTTCGACGGCCATTTTGAGTGAAATTTAATTTTTGTTTTCAGTGTTAATTTTTTCCTAAGCCTATGTCCCTTTCGTGCTCCGTAGTAACAACCCTTGATCTATGAACAACTTAACAGTAATTTAAGCTTCTATGAAATAAATTGTTGGTGATCCCTTCATCATATAAACCATTCAAGGACCATTTTTGAGAACGCCACCAACGGCAATTACAACAAAAATTGAAAAAAGGGAGACAGTTTTTTCCGATCAAATTTCAGCAAAATTGCAGCGCAAAAATTCAAACTTACGACCAAATAATAACTAAACACATAATAAACAAATATAAAGGGTCAAATTTGTTTTAGTGATTTCGTTCAAGTTGATACACAAAAGCACTCGATGATGTGACGAAATCTTTGGAAAGTGTGACGACAGGTATAGCACTGCCTGGACGACCCTTGAAGAAAAGGCGTTCATCATCAGTCAGCCAATCCACTTGGTCATTGCAACCTCAAAATTATTTGTTCATCTCGTCCTTGGGGATGCCGTCATCATATTCATCGTGGTTCGTTTAAAAGATTATGCACACAACCACTAACTACCTGTTTGCGAATCTGGCTGTCACTGACTTCGTCTTCCTGGCAATAGTTGTACCCAGTTATTTAGATAGTGTTGGGGTGCTGGCCGGCATTTCTAGTGCGCTACGTAAAGTATTACCGGGAGTAAAACCTCCCTATAGCTCTTGACAAATCACCGATAGTTTTTCTGAACTTTTCCGTCACATGATTGGAACTGTTTTGCGAAGAGAGACAGACAACTGAAAGAATACGATAATATTTGTATGTCTCTTCATCCAAGTCTTGGCACTATGGCATTGTTTTGTGATGTAATAACTCCTGGGTCAAGGTTGGAGGAGGATGTCCATGCACTGACTATTGTCTTTGAAAGTGTTGTTTTGGGTTATTTTGTAAAACCATCCGACTCACCAGGCCCACATTTTAACAGCGGTTAGTTCCACTTCTTGCATATGCAGGGACTGTCGAAGGTGGGTATATCTTTTTTTTAATGTAAAAACACAACAAACTTTGGTAAATTTTTTGCAATTTTTCTCCTAAACAGGAGTGAGTTTCTGCCCACCCCATCAATAGCCTTTACTAGAGTTGTAGGTAGACAATGTGTATCATACATATAATTTCAGTAACATGGAAATGATTACACAAGAAAGCTTTTAAAATGTACTTGTGGTACTTCACTAAGTGTGGTATATTCTGATGTGAAATTAACATTTCTTGAGGCCGCCGTGAGGCAGGGTCGAAAAATGTTGTTTGCTTTATTTGGCCTTTAATTAGAAGTAAAATGCATATAGCTTTAAATAATCTTCGATCTGTAATTGTTGTCATGTTTAATATAAATAAAGGGTTTTTTGGGGGGGGCTGGTATGTAGTTTCAGTGACACAAACAGATACATTGATTAAACAAATCTGATAAACACCAAAACACTGTATTATATTAAAATTCTAATCCTTTTAATATATCCTTCCAATTTGGACACCAAAACAAAAGAGAAATGTTAATCACAAAAAAGAGCATCACATGGTTCATCAAAAGGAATTCAGTTCTCAAGGAAATAAAAGTTGATAGAATTTTAACTTTAATTTTAAATGTTTGTGAATTGAGACTACAAAGAATATTCCTGCAGAAAATAATAATAATATTACTACAATTCTCATCCAATTTATAAACAAAACTATAGCATAGGTTGTCAAATAAAAATGTGATTTGCTATTCAGGTTATGAGGTATGCTTACAAAACGGAAGAATGAAAGAACTTTTTTTTATAAATTGAATGAGTTTTTATCTAGCCTCCTCCCATCAAAGTCTAGAAATAAAATTTACCTGAAATGGGAATTTTTGAGAAACTTAGCTTGCTGCAGTAATTTTCCATTACAGAATTCTTATCATTTTTCTACAACAGATTATAATTACCCGTTAAGTCTGCATCAATCACCTTACTTTTTTGAATTTGTTTCAAGCACAAGGCACAGGGTAAGATTCGGGTGAAAAATAAAATAAAATAAAAGTTGGATGAAATTCCTCTTGATGAGTCACGTTCTTAAAGAGTACCTCTACCACTAGAGTTGCATAGATGGCTAATGTTTCTTGGCTTTCGACGCTATCACTGCATTCTCATACTTTGATTTGCTGCGATACCATAAGAGATAAGGGATACCAATAGAGGGCAGTATCATGACAGCGAAGGCTCCCCAGTCCACCTGAATAAAAGCAGAATAGTTTACAAATTATAAATGATTGGGGAGTCATTCGCTGAGTGAACACAAACTCTTTAATTAAGAGGCCATTATTCAATTTTGGGGGGATAACAAGTGATATCTTTTTCCATAGCTGCAGTACTCCACAGTGAAAAGTTTCTCAAAATGCAATACACTATCCAAAGTTGCTGTACTTCTTACCAAGTAAGTTTTTATTGCCAATAACTTTCAGAGTCATTACCAAACGTATACAGACCCCTAAATGTGGTAACATATTTTGAAAAGCTAAACAAAACTGAAAGGGATTAAACATACTGAACTCTATGTTAAAAAAATTAAATATAAAGTGTTCGGCAAAGAATGTGTGAAAGTGTCAGCTCATTTCATTTCACTATTTAATTGTTACATAACAGTGACGACATTGGATTATGAATATTTCAATGTACTTTCATTTCAAGTTTTTCTACAAAATTACAATCGTCCTGGATGATTACCAGTACTTTGCACATTAAGGCTGTGCATCCACGGGTACCAATGTTTGAAAACAGTCCAAAGAGAAAGAAACCGCAACTAGAATGCACAATGCACTGCTTGTTTAGCAAATTGGAAACTCAAAAGGCAACTGAAATTGCTCTAATATCCCAGTGGCTGTAGGAAATTGCGATGTTGGAAAAGGTTTTTTCCCCACTTTTTATTGTACATGCGGCAAAAGGTTTTGGTGGGTAATGGCCCGAAAAATTGGAACTGGGTACCCGGACAGTCAGTCGGGTACCCGGGTACGAGTCACAGCCTTTTGTACATTTTCTCCAAGAATTATACAGTGTCTATGAGGTTAAACGCTCAAAAAAACATTTGTATACATCGAGTAAAAGTGATACTTTCCAAGTAGAATTATGTTACTTACATAATGGGGTGAGAATTTTCTATCAAAATCCTTGAAAGGTACGATTCCTTCCTCTCCTGGTGAACTGGTGTAACCAATCTGATAAAAAGAATCATGACAATTATAAGTTTGATAAATAAATATCAGTAACATGTCACAAACAATTTCTTTCCCCCCAATAGTGAATTATATGCCATTTATACAACTGTGCTCCTCCAACCAAACCCTTCTGAATAATAGCACACCTATCAACAGCAATAGACTCTGCTTGTATTTGAAAGTTAAAACTTACATGGCAGACAGTCTGTTTTTAATTAATCGCTATTCTTAATTACTATGTTTTAACGCTACATACAAAGTGTGGACCTGAGAACAAAAGAGGTCCACATTATTGTAGGGACTTGAAACACTGGGTGGACTCACACACGTCCACACAGTGTTTTTTACAGTGATGAAGAATAGGATTTTCCTTTAAGTGTACAGAACAAAGGAATATCAACAGAGTGACTGCAACACAAAGCTGCGTGTATTTTACTATTTCACCATATATATTCTACTCAAAAAGCATCCCACTCAACAAAATGTCATCTTACCATGGGTTCGGCATCTTCAGATGGCATGTACGCTACAGTGGCCGAGGAAAAGTTGAAATACCCAGACTTGAGAGGCTGCAGTATAATGGTGTGCGTGACGTTGCTTGCGGGTGCAATCCTGTCCCACTGGACTCTTACTTTTCCACTGACTACTCGGAAGTCGGAATCATGGAAAGTCTCATCACTCAGGGCTACGTTGAGGGCAGCACTAGGAAGAAAATGGCAACGACCAAGCTTTGAGAAGAAAATCACTTGACTAACATTCAAGGTTAAATCTACTAGTGTGGTGCTTGCAAAACACCCCCCCCCCTCCAAAAAGAAGAAGGCAATATCTCAAAAACGCTACCACCTTTTGAAATGAGATTTTCACAGGTTAGGGTCAAAACGTCAGGACATTAACTATTTATTGCATTTATACCATAGGTCCTTTTGGTTGGTAAGCAGTTTGCAACAGCTAATTTTATTTTCTCAGGTTAGTTTTATGGTATATATCTACAACTATATAGGATTGAAAAAACAGTGGGTTCCAATTGTCAAACGTATACAATCCCAATCCAACAGGTACACAGAAAGACATTACATTACCTGCTTCCAACATTGTAGATGTTGTAGCGTATGGTGAGATCACGACCTTCTACCAGCCATTCATTCAGGATGTTTTTAGATGCCAGGAGCTTTGCACCAGCATCTTGTGAACGGCCAATCCCAACACAGCACAACAAACCAAGGACAAAGATTAACCTCATCTGAAAACAAAGTTTAAACAAATACTACATGGTAAATCAAATGTTAAACTCACTTGTTTATTATCAGTACCCACAATAGTTTGGCAGAGGTGAGTTTTCACGCAAGACTCCATCCAGAATGGTGTCATTTGAGTAGGGAGCCCTCGCCTAGAGGTCAAAAGAAGGTTGGTCATTGGCCAATCCTGTGCGCCGCACGTACAAATCTACAGGTGTGTTTCCATTGCTTCATCATCAGTTTACCTCCAAGATGGCGGCTGGATGACGACAATGCATAAGGTCTAGGGGTAGGGCTCTAGAGGGGGAGAGATGAGCCCCCCCCCCCCCCAGTTCAGGCTGTACATTGTATGCACAAACACAAGTGCACACATTGTACACACTGTACACGTTCGATGTACAGTGTACAGTAACATTAAGTACGTACACACACTGTATCCACAGCCTGAGCGCCAAGACAATAATACAAGAAGCACACCCGTGCAGTGAGTCCGCAAGCGGGAATGGCCGGTTAGCGGGCTACAGCCGAAGCTCCACCCAGTCCGTTTTTCCCAGGTTTAAGCTGATTGGTCGAGATGTTTGCCAAGTGCGGGGTTTAAATCCTCAACCATAGTCTGGTATTCGTCTGGTCTACGCTTGGCATTTCACTCAGTCTCTGATAAGTTTTTGTCTTTTTTTCTTCTAAATATTTTCACAATGATGTTTTGTGTGTTATAAATGGATTCATTACACATTCAAGATCAAATCCGTGTTCTTGGAATGTGGGTCATGATTTTTTGAAAGTGGTAAAAATTGGGCAAATCTGGTCACTAGTCTCTAAACAAATTTCAAATTTCACATTTCGCACCGTATTACCATAATCCAACTCGTAACCCTCCGGTCTGCGATTGTCGGGAGGATGGAGGGTTACGATTATCGCAACTATGATGCGATATGAAAGTTGATACTGACATGACTGATGGAGTGATGATTTAGTGATAACTAACCGCTCCAGATTTTCGGCAATAGGCCCTATCTCAAAAACGCTACCACCTTTTGAAATGAAATGATATAAGTTTACCTAAATAAGGGAGATAAAGTGGCAGTTGGAAACAGCATTTTTGCCACAACATATATTTTACACAACAATCTTCGACCCAATCACCTTTCTTGTAAAGTTGTAATGTCCGTAAACTGGGCACATTTTTGGCATGGGATTCAGGCAGGGAGAACAACAATTGGAACTCGTTTAATCAAACAAAACAAAACATATGAAGAGATATCTAAATAGCCACTTTCCAGAATGACATTGATTCAATGAAACCTACTGTTTAGATAAACGACTAAAGGTCTGAGTTTAATAGAAAATAAAGAAATATGTCCCGTAAGGTTGAACGGATATTTACCATGTTGTGTTTCTAAACGAAAAAGAATTGCCTGGATGTCGGATTGTGATTGGTCAGTTTCATGATTATGTCAAAGGTCACTTGAGGAGATCGCTCATCCATTCCGCATTCACGCTGTCATTCACGCAGTGTAAATTTCGAGAGGCTGAAAACAGACGCTTTGCCCAATACCAGTCTAAGATTTCACATTAACTTTGTACACGGCCAATCAATTAAAACTACTCACTATTAAAAAAAAAGACAACAACATAAGGAATGTATTAAATGATTTTTTGTATATATTAATCTATTATCATAAATATATTCAAATGTTGAGGTTTTTTTAATTATTTAATTCGGATATTTAATATTCGTTTCGAATACAAATAAATATATCCCAATTTAATAATTTCGAACGAGACTGTTACTGGGCAAAATGTTTACCATCATTCATAACCACTTTGTGGTCATGGAAGAGGATGTAATATTATGCAGCGCAAGCACTAAGCAGGCAGGTACATGTACTTCAATTCACTTGGAACAGGTGTATGTAATTAGCTTCACGTTGTCGATCATTAAGAAATCCATTAAAAATTGAAACATGATTGATTATGATGCAGGGATAAAACGACATATTATAGGTAAGAATAAGATGTGTTGCTACTGACTGACTGATTAGTGATTGTCGACTATTGTCGACAGAAACCGCAAATCATATTGTTGATGGTTTTCGTGATGAAATAACTGTCGCAGTGTCGGTGTCATTTAACTTTTAAGTAACAAACTGGGCTCCAAGGTTTCTGTTTCACCGTCCATAGACTAGAGCATTTCATTGACTGTCAGTGTCACTGTCACATAGAGAAAGGACAGTGAGTAACCACTGACTGAGTGATTGATTTATTATACATTTATTGTGTTTACTTTTCTTTCTCACATACTGGCACTTTGGCAGTAACTAAGTTACGTTCGTTGGGCTTGTTGATGTAGGACTTGTTGATTGTTGGGCGTGTTTAAATTTTAAACATTTTGTGTGTGAAATTTATTGTATGGGGGATGAGGGGCTATCACCTGATAATTATGCATCTTTATTTGTGGACTAGTTATTAAAGATTAAGATCAGACTCGGAGATAAGACTAACTCTATAATAACTGTTGTATAAGGTTCTGTGAACAATGCATCATGTACTGGACATGCTGAGCGTTAAACAAACTCCATCTAATGGACTGGCTAATCATTTAGGAAAATTAGGCTAGTTTGTTTTCCTCGCACCTGGGTAAAAAGGATTACTGGGAAAAACAAGAATGCTGTCCCTTGATTGATGCTGTCACAGCTAGCCATGACAGTGATGGAAAGAAAGTGGTGGTCGGATGGTTTTAATAATTATGCATATCTTTTCTTAAAATAAACACTTGTAATTGAATAATGGTTCGAAAATTACACATCATCTTCTGCAGTGCTGTTTTGTTATTGACGGTCTGTTTTTGTGTCTGTTTCAGTACATGTAAGTTCTCAGATATTTTTATTTTTGCCATTTACTTCTTTTGATGCAAAAAAGTGTGTGTTTAAATTGATTTAAAACAAAATATATTCTCTGTCTCTAGCTTGAGCTAGAATTCTTGTAGCTCCCACTTGCAGCACAGAATTGACAATCAGCCAGATTCAGATTGTCAACAGTCTTGCTACACTAATGGGGCTAAAAAAATTCAGGAAGGAGATTTGCACATGTGAGGAGCCATTTAGAATTATCAATGTTTTGAACTTTAAACTAGTTTTTCCAAATTGTTTCAACCCAACCGCCCCAATTTTTTATTAAAAAAGAAAAAGCTTTGTTTTTATTTTATTTTATGAATATTTTTTGTTTTATTTTAGATATCGAATACTTTCAGTTATTTTCTTTGACACACCCACACACACATAATGTTCAAATTGGTTTTGAATGGCTACATAAGTAGGTAAAGTTTGTTTGGAAAAAATAGAATGTTCTCCTAAATTTCAGGGCCTACTCTGGATTGGCATGTTAAACATTTGATTTTGTATTTCTTTGTAAACAGCATTCAACTTTGCCGCGTGACAGTTTCTTCACGGAGAAACCAACCATGCTGTCTTCACAGGAAATCGACAATGTAGAGGCCCTAATCAAAGAGGGTAGCAGTGAGATCTCAAAAAAAAACATCGAAAAGGCTATCAAGAAGTACCAAGAAGCGTATGAAATTGCTGAAAAGTCAGGAAAACCGGATGTTCTTGTATCCTGTGCTTGTAATCTGGGTGCAGCGTTGATATCGCAGGGCGATTCGGATCCAGCGATCAAATGTTTAACAAGGGCCCTTAAGGATAGGGATTCTGATTCAAATCAAACTGACAATCTCTTTGGAGATGTACATTTCAATCTCGGACTTGCTTATTCGATGAAGGATGACCACAGTAGTGCAGTAAGACACTTCAAAGCTGCCGCAGATGTGTTTCATGTTTGTTCTGATTTTAAGGGACTGGCTGACTCGTGGCAACAACTTGGAGAGCAGCACGTGAAGCTCGCTCAACCTCTGAAGGCTTCGGAGTGCTATAAGAAAGCTTCCGATGGCTATCTTGATGCCCCACAAGTCTTCTTGGCCGCCAAGATGAGGGTCCGTCAGGCACTGACTCTTTACAATGGAGGCAATATGGAGGAGAGTCTCCGTGTTCTTCAAAACTTTAGAAAGCTGTATTCACAGATTCATGACAGGAATACTGACTCAGGTAAAATTAAAAAGAAATTCTCAGTCATTCATATTTTTTTGCTGAAAATGGAATTCAACCATGATTGAAACCAAACTCAGCAGAGGCCAAATGGTTTTGGTATGTTGATACTCTGGCCTGATACCTCACTCAAGTGTGAGGCACTTTTTCCATAGTAGAGTTCTTTAAAAAGGCAGGAACTATATACCTGCAGCAGGAATAGTCCCGGTACAGGAACACTTCAAGGTAGGGTCATAGATAGCCCAGGTTGGACTCCTCCGTTGCATACAACGCGACGGAGTCCAGGGTATAATGGTCCCGTACCATTGCGAAAAAATGTATAACCATTTTTTATCATATTTTTACCTTTTTGAGGAAGCTGAAACTTGACTCACATGTTCCTTGTGTCCTGAACCTTACGCCTGCTCTATTCAGAATTGCCAATTTTATCCTTGGATGACATTATTGTGAAAATAAAATGGAAGTTTATGCATTCTCGGCGACAGGCCGAAACTGACAAGACGTGAATGCTTTAGCGCATGTGCGTCCTTTGCATAGCAACCACGATAGAGGGCGCAGTCTTACTTAGAGGGGGCGCAAATTTAACGCGGAAGTCGGTCAGGTTGCTATGCATGTTGCGCATGCGCGCCTGAGCCTACACAGTCAATTGGTACACGATGATAAAAACGGTAGTGCACAACTCGGACTTATTTGCTAGAATAACGTCATTCGTGGACGAAATTGTTATTGTTGGACCCATCAATAGTGAGTTACGGACATAAAGAATATATGAACGGAATTTCAGCTTCTTAAATCAGGTAAAATTATGAAAAAACATTACTTCAAAATATGTTCGCATTGTAGAGGCGCTTTATACCCAGAACGTCAGTGTACACTGACTGACGTCCTACCAGGGCTAGGTCATACATTGTAGATTGGTTGTTGTCAACATAATGCTGACTTATAGACACATTCATAAAGAAAGATACAGTAAAAGTACATACAAGGTTCAGCTGAATACAGTGTCCACTTGCTGAGAAAACAGCAACAAAAATGTCATGGTATTTTCAAAAGAATGTCGAATCCATCCACGTTTAGCGAGGTGAAATGTAAATTTCAACAGGAACATTTCCAAGGGGAACCAAGGCAACTGATTTTTGGGAGGGGGAGAAACTTGTGAGTTTCAAATGCGTGTAGGATCGGGATTATTCAAGAATATTTGAATTTACTCATAACCAAGATTCAAGCAAGGTTCAAGTTTTATTCAATCACATAAAAACATGAGAATTTTCTTCCCAGTGGATTTTATAGAAGCATTACAAATAATTAGACATGAACTCTAATAAAATATTGAAAACACCAAGGAAATTCAAGACAAGTCACTAAAAATAAAATATATAAATGTAGAATAATTTTTTTTTTTTTTTAAATCTTCAGGAAAATTAGTGAAACTACTTTATGACGTCGGATCCCTCCTGAACCAGCTTCGATCACCAGAGCATGCTTCCACCTGGTTAGAACAGGCCCTCGTCATCGTCAGGACTCTACGAAGCAGTGGCAGGGGAAACGACAAAGTAGAAGCCAGGATTTTACTAACCCTGGGTGAAGTGTCCATCGCTCTGAGTGATTATTCAAATGCTGTGACAATCAATAAGGAAGCTTCAGTCATTTTTGGTAATTATCTCTGACCGCTTTTGTCCCCCTTAATGTTGAGCAACACCACACAGAGGTTGCACAGTGATTAAAGGTTGGGTATACCTTTAGTAATTACAAAATAATGACCATCAAAACGTACTTGGTAAGAACTTGGAATCACTGCAGCTGTAGAGAATCTATAACATTTTGAACAAACATTTTTCCCTTCAAAGGAATGTTGTTTTAGAGAGAGGGATTTAAAAGCATTTCAATCTGAGAAACGTTTCTGCATTTCTCAGATTATGTATTCCAATTACCGATTATTCTTCCTGCGTGGACTTAACCGCGCAAGTTTTTCGGCAATTTCTAAAAAACGCTACCACCTTTTGAAATTAAATTTTTACAGGTTAGTTTTATTGTATATCTTTATTTATATTGGATTAAAACAATCAATCGGTTACAAAAAACGAAAGGTATTCTTTGCCTTTAATGTGATACGATGCAAGGGTCACACAAGTGGCAATTTTCAGGCAAACATTCACATATTCAATTGTCATGTAGCTTTCTTGAGGATAGTGGAGACACTGATACAAAAGACACTGTTAGATATTGTGCTTCTGAAGTGTTCCTTTTGTGTTAAGGAAGTTGGTTGTCTCCAAGTTGCCTGTAAAAATTACCTTGTGTGATAAGGCCTGAATAATAATAATAATAATAACAACAATATTAGTTATCACTCAAGTGTTGTGGAATACGGAAAAATATAACACTTCTGAGTTAGAACAGCGCAAATTCACAGGGTGTGATATGGACCGTGCAATATGGGTTAATTTCACACTGTTGTAATGTTGCCATGGATCAACCAATCAGAATCAAGGATTCAGGTTTGCTTGAATTGAAGATAATTGCATTTATAATGCGCTGTCTATCTTGGTAAACTATTCAGAGGCACAGAAATACAAAGGATAAAACAAAACATAGCAAAATGTGTACATTGTAAGTAAAGGCGAATGGTAATCTTTTTTAACATATCAATCGAAGTACAACAGTGATTATGAATTGGTGAAGCGTTCCATAGTTTGGATGCAGCAGATGAAAAAGCCCTGTCGCTGTTAGATGAACTTGCCTTTATACCGACCAAAATTTGAATTGCTTGTGACCTCCCAACGACAACTAGATTGCACTAGTCGAAAGGGTTGAGAATAACCATCCGTCTTTTGTACAGAGCTAAAACCTCTTAACCCTAAGCATGCTAAATGTAACAATATGCACCAAATGGTAAAAGTTGTTGTAATCTGTTGCATTTGGCAGTCAACTCAGATGTCATTCTTTGACTGAATTTGTTGCATTTAGCAGTCAAGTGACTTCATGTTGGTGTTGCATTTTGTTGTAGTCACCACTACACTTATGTGCATACTGTTGCATTTAGCAGGGCAAACCCCCTTGCTCAGTCCTAACACAAACAACATGCCTGCACAATGCAACAAAATCCCTTGTTGCATTTTGTTGCATTTGGCATGGTTCTCATTTCAACTGTGTTGCATTCTGTTGTATTTGACTGGGTATGACTGTGGAGGGACCCTGATGGGGGTTAGGGTTAAAGAGATGTTTATACGGTGTACTCAAAATAATACTTCATATCTCATGTATTATTCTTTCCTTGTGCAGGGAGGCTGGACAATAAGAAAGCTAGAGGGCAGTGTTTCTACCAGCTTGCCGAGGCATACAGGCATCTTGGGGATCATCACAACGCAGAGAAATATTATCACATTGCATACCAGACACTGGAGGATGCAGGTATGTAGTGGATGTTGCTCATGGAAAAGTTAGTTAATAAACCAACTGTGCTCACAGGGCTTTTTGTGAATCTTACTTAAAAGGTCCAGAGAGTAAAAAAGTAAAGTCTGTCCCAAGCCAATATGGCTCATCAGGCCGGTGTTTATACCCTGTTTCATTAGCATTAAACGACTGAGATTATTTCTATTCCCCCTGGACAGGATGCCAGTCCATCGCAGGTTACTCCCCAAATCTTGCTGGTACCCATTTGTACTCCTGGGTGGAGAGAAGCAATCATGATAAAGTGCCTTGCTCAAGGACACAAGTGTCATGACTGACCAGGCCAGGATTCAACCCACATTCTGTAAACTACAAAACTTGAGTCCACTGCCTACACCGCTCGGCCACGACACCAGAGAGGGGTGTTCAAAATAATTTTTTAATTTTTTATTTTGTTATAATTTTAAACCTTTTTAATCCCATGTGAACTCAATTTCCGTATTAATCACTTGTTGTCGTTTTTCAAAATGTGTACTTACAAAATACCTCGTCCAAAAATTTAGTTTTAATTGAAATTATTGTCATAGGCAATACGTGGAATGAAACAGGTACAAGTAACAACATTCAAGGGCCAATTTAAAGGTGGTAAAGTTGTGAAGTAAATTGACAACTCTTGATTCAGCCAAATGTTAAAGTTCCAACTGTGTATCATTTTTTCTGAAGGTCTACAGAGTTCCCTGTGGCAGGTGTTTGAGGGATTAGCAGACCTGAATTATCAACGCCGTCAGCTGGATACGTCCATCTCATACTACAAGGAGAGTTTGAATCAGCTCAGCCGTAGGGGTGCACACCAGGCTGTGCACCAACAAATTATCTCCAAGCTTGCCACTGCACTTGAGATACAACGAGCAGGCGTGGTCAAGGCAGTGTCTTACAAGAACCGTGAGCCTGTGCTAATTCACCAAAACAAGGTAGGCCCTTAGAAAACTTCTATCTAATTAAATTTAACAGCTTTCTCCTGAAGACGATCAGAGCAGACTGATCATAACGCTGAGGAGTTGTTAAACCACAGGTTCTTTACAGATACATGTATATGATATCATGAATACATCTATACACTGTGCCACCATGCGCTGAGTTGTTGCACCCCTAGCATGGGTGGCTTGTGCGTAAAGCGCTCGCCTCTCACCACTGTGGCCCTGGTTCGATTCTCAGCTAAAAAGGCCTTATGTGAGTAGAGTTGGTCCTCTCCTATGCCAGAAAAGGGTTTTTCTCCGGAACCTCCATTTTTCCTCCCTGCGGAAAAATCAAACATTTTCAATCTCTGGCTGTGCTCTGTGGTCGAACGGGTCAATGTGGCTGGCTGCCAAAGGTATTCTTGCATGCCTACGGCTCGAACACGATGCAGCCGCGTCTTCGCAACTCAGCTTCTCAGCTGCGAGTAAGGATGATTAGCCTCCCAAATTAGTATTATTATTATCGTACTCATTGAATGGTTTCAAATAGTTGGTCAACTCACTGGAGTTATATATTCTTCAAGAGAGGGAGGGTTCAGAGAAAACCTCACTTTAAACTGTATCTACTTGCAAGTCTTTCTATATATTAATTGTTCCCTGTTTTTGAACATTTCTGCAACCTAGGATGAGCTACAAGAACAATCGATGTCCTTCCAGAGTGGTCTGCCTGACATCTCTCTGGTCCATTCCCCAACCTACGCACCCCTGACCTCAACCAGACAGAGTCTGTATGACTCAATTGTCGAGCAACAATTTAATCTAGATGTACCCGGAAAAAAGAAGAAGTGAGTGTATAATGTACACAGTGTTTTATAAAAAGTCACAAATATATTCAGTGTCAAATGATATTGACAAAATAGGGAGACCGCCACCATAGGGCTAAGTGCTCAGTTGGCAGAGCACCGGATGTCGCAGGTTCGAATCTCATTCTAGTCAAATACTCAGTCAGTTTCCCCTTGTGGTTTTAATTATTCAGTTTATAAATTGAATGGATCACTTCAAACTAATTTTCAGTAAAATAACCTGTCGTGGCTGAGTGGTCTAGAGCACAGAACTCAAGTTGTGGTGGTTGAGTCATCTGAGTGTGGGTTCGAGTCTTGAGTGCAACACTTGTGGCCTTGAGCAAGACGTTTAACTGTAATTGCTTCTCATCACCAAGGAGCAAATGGATACCATTTGGCTGCCGTTGCTGCATACTCCTAAGGAGTTGAGATTGTTTTGGGAATGCTTGATAAATAGGGGTAAAAGTGTAAGGCAATTTGAGGGGCCTATTTGGCTTGAAAGAATGCATAATAATTATACGCTGTTATTTATTAAAATAATCAGTTGTTTTGATGGTAACTATAAACCTAGTTTCATCAGAACCATCCGTCTTAACAGAATCTGTTATTCACTTTGTAAACACTGACCATCCTGTACATCTACTCCTAGGAAACATCATGGTCGTAGGCGCAGTGGTTCCTTTGACGAGCCTGTCACTGTTGGAGTTGGCGAATACGACACGGAGACGGACATTTCAATTGTCAACGGCAAAAGGGCCAAGATGTCCAGAAGAGAGAAGACTCCACGGCCAAATTCCGTACAAAGGAGAAGTGGAATGGGGCGACAGAACTCCAAAGTACTCCAAGGTTTGGACGTGGAGGAGGATGGAGCTGTTCCTTCAACATCAAGGTACAAGAGGGTTTTCAGAAAGCAGGGGAAACGTTTCTTCTACCAAAGTTGACCTTTAGTATTGAACAAATATTCGCAGAGAGTTTTTGGAAGTATTGAAATCGCTGTGGACATCACATTGCTTTATACACAATTTCTACAAAAGTATTATTTTTTGTTTTATCTATTTGATCTCCGCCCAACCCTCTTTCTACAGTGTTGACGATTCCACAGAGATGGACCTATCGTCACCAGGTTCCAACAAGGGACTCAATATGTCCACCTTCTCGGATGATGACTTCACTGCCCATAGAGGGCGCTCGGCAAGTCAGACGTGCGCGCCGTCAGTGATTTCATCCAGTGAAGACAGTGACTCCTTCACCGAGATCTCCAGTGAGGATGACGGGTCAGGAAGTTTTGAGGACAGTAGTATGGATGATTCTCACAAGGAGTTAAGGTTCTTGGACCAAAATCCAGGGTAAAAAATGTTGTCTTTTGGTCTTTCCCAAACATGTTGAAAAAAAAAACCTGTGAAGGAAAAAAGACTGTTTTTGGAAGGGTGAATAAATTGCCATCCTCTAGTAAACTCGCCATACAACAAACCTGTGAAAGTTTCATTATATATGGTTTCATCCAAAATGGTTTATATTTATTTATTTATTTAGTTGATTACACATCCAACAGCACAATTAGCTCCAATAACAGAATAATAGGAAATAAGAAGAAATGTTCAGTTTTAGATGTGGGAGGAAAGCCCCAGTGGGGGAAAACCCACGCAATCAGGTAGGGACTGAAATCCCAATCCACATGCAAGGCTCTGGTCTGAGGTGGGATTCGATCCGGGGTCCACAAAGGAAAGGCAGGGAAAGAAACCACTGAGCCAACCTAATACCCGTCAGGGATTTTATTCAATGTTTATATCAGGGTTTATTTTTATTGCTGAAATTGAAGTAAGCAACGGTGATATAATTGGGTCTTCAAACAGTTCTCCAAACGTGTACGATACCTTTAAATCCAGAAGTTTGTAAAAGGTGTAAATATCATCATTTTGATGCTTATTTCAGACCTTTTTGTCGGCAATGACTCTCATTCCTGTCATTGTTATGTTCGTTTATTTACAAAATCTTTCACTATCCTTGCAGCTCTGGGTTGGGAAACACTTATGAGCACCCATCAGCAAATGAGCCCTTGTATGCTACGATCAAATCAAGTGAGTATTGTAATTCGTCTTCAGTATGGCTCTCTATTTGTTCACGTTTTCATTTTGATTGCCTCAAGTAGGCCACTCACACAACAGGTCATAACTGCAGCACCTTCATGTTTGTGTCTTTCTTTGTCTTGCTAGTCTTCTTGATTGTCGCTATAGGTTAGGACAGAAAACCACTTTGCTTCAAACAAACCAAAATGTGACCCTTTGTGTAAA
>JAJGQC010000401.1:0-25000 GCA_021014325.1 Plazaster borealis
TATCGAGGACCCACTGCCTATTTGTCAACTTCAATATTTCATCAAGACGAAAATGGATACAATGAGACTTTGAAGCGACAGACACATCATATTTCCTGTTCCCAGAGAAGGTTGTCATCGGATATTTATTTCACCAGCTTAACATGGAATATTCAACTTGCCCAGGATATAGAAATCAATGACCCATGGTGTCTGGGTAGATCTGATGGTGTCTGATAGTCTTTAGCCCAATCGGATTGCACTATCAGATGCCCTGGCAGAAAGACACAGTCTCCTATAGACCTTGTGGCCAAGCTTGCAGTCAGTACATTTTGACCCAGCAAATAAAGGATGCAAGCAATACAAATATTACTACTTCCATTTCATACATCCAAAGACATATTTTTCTATTCTCATTTGGAATTTAAGCTTTGTACAATGACTTATGAATTAGTGGATAAACAGTCAAACTTTCAAGACCCTGTTTTCTTGAAACACAATTTTGCTGATAGCTTGCTTTTAACCTTTTGCCGAGCACAGATTCATTACGTCCTTATGTCTGCCACTGTTCTTTACGTCTTACTGCTGGGCACATGTTACGTTACAATACTGCACCAAAATAATATTAAAGAGACAGTTTTTGAAGTAGGAGTATTTTGATCGTCCCACATAATGGAAATCTTGTCAAATGAGCCCGTTTACAAAATCTCAATAAGAGATTAGAAATACACCATTGGTTTAGGGATGAGTACATTAATTTGTATTCTTTAGTTTTCTTTATGCACAATCAAACACCAACATTTCCTCAAATTATTTAGGTGATCCTGTTTTAGTCAAAAGTCAAAAGTGGTATTTATGTTTCTTTCAGCGCATTCATGCTTATTTTGATTACGGCCACCAAAATAAGGAGTCATATTTTTGGTTGTCTACAAAATGCTATTTTCTCAACTTTGACAGCATTTAACTGAAATGGAACAACTTATTTTTACAAAGTGTGAGGAATTTTTTTTAGGTTGGTTGCATTGAAAAACTTGATGAGAATAAATTTACTTTTCCAGAAAAATTATGATCTGTACTTTCCCTTCAAAAAAGTCACTTTCAACTGATTGGGTGTTGAGGACCCAAATCTTACTTGAAGGCTAGAGGAACTTTAAATCAGAGATCTTTGTTTCAGGCTAATTTATTAAGGTTTTAAAATTCCCAATCAACTAACCGCTGGCTTTATTTTTGTTCAATTTTAAAATGCACGTTTAATATATTTTTGTAAAATGTTCCTTAACTTGAATATCCTTTGAAAATTTGAAATGTCCAATGTTGGTTTATGTGGTGGAAATGTGCATGGAATGAATTCATTATACTCAAGACTCCAATAACAACAAGTACACATGTATGTTGTGAATTGAAAAAGAAATGTATCCATAAAATAAATTATATTTTTAAGCATAAAGTTAATGATGCGTCACGATGTTGAGTAGGAATGTGACAGTCATGAAATTAATGTTCACATTATTGTATCACATCCTATTACATGTACATTGTTCATCATATGACTAGTGTAGCACCCTCGGCGATGTAATTTTGTGTAGACTTCCGCTAAAAATATTTCTTAGATGAAGAATAGCATGCGTCAACCATATCAAAGTTTACACTGGACTGCAGGCCTGAGGTCAGTGACTTTAGCATCGATCGGTCAAGTAAACTCACGACCGAACAAGTAAACTCTGGCTATACTGTGTTTTTCATTTGAGTAATAATATCTCACTTTGTAATATCTTTAATTTCAAAGAAACGATGTTCAAATGTTGACTTTGAGTGTTAGTCTGGTAAAATCTTTTAATTCTTTTGAGCATCAAAGTATAGGCCTATACTTACACATAGCAAATGAGATAAATCTACTCTCAGTGCTTGTCCAAATGAAAGTTATTTCTCATTTAGATTCTGGTCTTGTAAAATAAATTCTGGTCTGGTAAAAATGTTTGAGCTACAAACCGTGCGGTCTTGTTGAATTTTATTCTAAATTCAAGCCCTGCATATTCCTCAACAAAACTATGAATAAACTCCGAGTTCAAAAACTTGGAACAACACAGAGTCAAGTGTTGAATTTAACTTCAGAGAAGGGTAACAACATTTTATTTGTATAATATTCATTCAAAATTCTTTAAAGGTATTGTACACGTTTGGTAATGACTCAAAACAAATATTAGCATGAAAACTTACTTGGTAACAAGCAACGGAGAGCTGTTGATAGTATAAAACATTGTAAGAAACGACTCCCTCTGAAGTAACGTAGTTTTTGAGAAAGAGGTAATTTCTCACTAAAATAATAACAACTTCTTGCAAGAAGTTTTTATTCCTATCTGAAAGCACACAAATTTGTACAACAAGGGTTTTTTCTTTCATCATTTTCTTGCAACTTGGATGACCAATTGAGCCCAAATTTTCACAGGCTGGTTATTTTATGCATAGGTTGGGATACACCAAGTGAGAATACAGGTCTTTGACAATTACCAAACAAGTACAGTGCCTTTAAAGCAACCCCTTGTTGAAAATGGCAAATCAAAATTCAGATATTGAATATCACACACGTAGTTACCAGATCTCATTATACAAGGGTTAATTCTATCATGTGAAAGGTTAAGACAATTAATTGACTGTAACCAGACACTTCTGACCCCAGTGGCAGTAGAGTCCGATTCTGTAAGTACTGACATCTTCATGTAGCAGTAAATTAAGCATTTTCTAATGGCTTGTTTTTATAATGGATTCAAATTGGCGGTAGGTAGACAGATGGTACTTTATATGAAATATCCCTGTCGTGATCATATTTTTCGAAAACAATATCTGACAGGGATGAAGGGCTGTATGAGCTGCTGAAGATATTTGTTTGGCAGTTTATTTTGTCAAATTTGTTTTGTACCAGGATTAGGAACTTTGTAAAGATGCCTTAATACATTGCTGTAAAGAGAGGAGGTCATTTTGGGGGTATGAGGGAAATTACAAGTTTCTACCAAGGCAATGAACAGTGTGTTGTAATGCACCTAATAAATGAAGTGGATTTAAAATGTAATTTAATATAAACTACATTGTATCTTTAAAGGGTCTGTATACGCTTGGTAATGACTCTGAAAATTAATTTCAATAAAGACTTACTTGGTAAGAAGTACAGCAGCTTTGGATAGTGTAATGCATTTTGAGAAACTTTTCAAAAGAAATCACTTTTTATTCTAAACAATTTGAGAAGCGTTACTGCAGTAGGCCTAATGCTTCTCAGATTGTGTATTCCAATTGCAGATAATTCTTCCTGCGCGGACATATAACCGCTCCAGTTTTTTGGCATTATCTCAAAAACACTACCACCTTTTGAAATGAAATTTTCACGGGTTAGTTTTATGGTATAAAAACTACAACTATATATATAGGATTGAAACAAACAGTTGGTTCCAATTACCAAACGTATACAATCCCTTTAAAGTTTTGTCAAGATGCATCATGTACATAAAGAATTGCTGATACACTGTACCAGAACATGCTGGTGAACCTGAGGTAGGCATTGTATTGTACAACGATTAGTACGTACGTTATTGGCATGACAAGTAGTATTGACAAAAATTTACAAGACAATTTTCTGAAACCCTGTGTCAGTGTTCTCCCCAGGATTTTTTTTTTAAACTGGGGGGCATTCTGGACTCAATTTTTAATTTTTAAATTTTTATAAGCAAGCTCTACTCTGCAATATGAGGTATTCTAAATAGTTTAATCTTTATGATGTTTGTGATGAATTTGATCTGAAGCCTCCCCAACTGTTAACCTTTCGGCAGTTCTTGGTAATCCAATGACTGACACACAAATGTAAATCCATTGTGAATGCACACATACGCACTGTCAAATCTTCTTGATTGCTTATGACACTTTGCAAAGCAGGTGTTTCTATGGGCAGTAAGAGGTCACAAGTGCAGAATTCTGTGGTATTTAGCCCATAAAATTGGGCGCAGCATGCTGCGGCTAGTGTCATTATAAGGGCTGCCTCATGATAAGGAAAATTAGCCTTTTCCGTGCAGACACTATTGGTTGGCAAGTGCCGCAGAATTGTGCACTACGCAGATGCACAAATGCGTATGCGTCACGCCATCATCAGCCCTCATACAAAAATGCCTGATGTTCCCTCATTTTGCCAACCAATAGTTTTAGTGCGCATGCATGATAAGTTACATATTTCATGGGAATGGTCTATTCCATGGTGGTGATCAAAATATGATATTCTTAGACTCCCATATATGAAAATTGTGCTCATTTTTAAGTTCCAATTCACTTGAACCAGCGGGTGACCATTCAATAGGCCACCCAGCTTTAAAATAACAAATAAATAAATACAATTTTGGGTGATATCTCCTCTATTTATGTTTTTTGTTATCAATTAAGTCGTTCATCCATAATTATGTTTTAACAATTTGAATTTTAAGAACCACGGTTTGTTCCTATTTGAATCAATAGGAAGGAGCATTCATATGCACATAAAACAAAACATTTAATTGTTTTATTATCTGCACAATCTGTAAAAAGTCCATATTTTACATTATGTTCCCCTCTGGGTTTTAAAAAATAAATCATGTGGACAACACTGTTTTGTAATACCGGTATCTACATTTTATGTGACCTTACATATGCAGAAATAACATACCTGTGAAAATTTAAGCTCAATTTGTCATCAGAGTCACAAGAAAATGAGTGGGAAAATAAACCTCACAGGTTTTCACCTTTTTTCAATATCAGGTTTTTTGACTCGCAAGATAAAAACTATTTGTTTTACTCATTTGTCAAAAATTTAAGCTTTTGTTTAACCAAAAATATTTCAATGGAAGTTTTCCACCATGACCATCATATACCATGTAAGTTATTTGCAAATCTGTGAACATTTATATTTCATTCTTACCAAGCTTACACCCTTTAAATATGACAAAAAGATGATGCATTTTAATTAAATCAAAAGCAGACTGTGGGATATTAATTTGATTAAAAACCGGATAGAGTAATGTCCTGTACAAAGCAAAACTTGAACCTTTTGATTTCTCGCCATTCAGAGGGCCTGTACAACATGAATATGTCTATCGATGACCCTTTCGATCAAAGAGTACGTACTTGTATGTAAAGTGAAAACTGCACTGTGATCCGCATACAAGCCCAAGAATGTCCATGATTAATTACTTCTATTTTGCGCATCGTACTTGTGAAAAATTGCATTGACGAAGCTTCAAGGGATACACAACTACATTGATCAAAGTCCGTTCAGATCTGTGGAGAATTTGGAATGTTGTTTGCCTGCTTCAACAATGGAGTCTTTTTGGTCCCAGGTTTGTTTTGGAGGGTTTTTTGCGGGGAAAAACATAGATGACATTCCTGCTACATAAAATATTGCAGTATTGGACAATCAGGAACAAGGCTTGAGAAATGATCGTTTTACATCATTGAATAATAACCGTCACTGTGATTTAAAACTACTTTTTGTGTTTGTTAATGTCAGCGTCGCCTCAATAGATGTTGTTTCCGTAAATGAGATCAACAATAACTAATTTACTGGACAAAAATAACCAAATTTTGAGACATCAAGAAACAAACAGAGGGTTCAGTTTTTTGTTTATATTTCCCCTGGTGAAATGAGGCAAAGTATTGTACAGTCAACTCTCGTTATAACAAGATCACTGGGAAATGACTTCTTTTTTAGCAGGAAGGTTGTTGTACATGTAAGGACAGCAAAACAAAGAAACACCAGCAAGTAGAAATGAGATTCGAGATTTCAGAGTGTACTTGTTTTAAAGGGCCTGTATACGTGTGGTAATGACTCTGAAAATTAATGGCAATAAAAACTTACTTGGTAAGAAGTACAGCAGCTTTCGATAGTATAATGTAATTAGAGAAACTTTTCACTTCAAAGTACTGCGGTTATGGAAAAAGATATCACTTTTTATCCCAAAAAATTTGAACTTGAGAAGCGCAGTTGCAGTAACGCTTCTCAGATTGTGTATTCCAATTGCAGATTATTCTTCCTGCTTGGACATAACCGCTCCAGATTTTTGGCAGTATCTCAAAAAACGCTACCACTTTTTGAAATGAAATTTTCACAGGTTAGTTTTAGGGTATATATCTACAACTATATAGGATTGAAACAAACAGTGGGTTCCATTCCCAATTACCAAACGTATACAATCCCTTTAAGCAGAAGCTCTTCTTAACAGTGCTCTTTATAACAAATGTTGAGTGTATAATGATAGTAACAGACAGTACATGGGTGAGACTGATTATTCTTATTTTGTTTTCACTATTGTTCCAAGTTTGCCAAATTAAAATACTGAACGTACAACAACACTGATTACACATATCAAAATACTGAATTCATATCCTTGTAGATGTAATTTTGTAAGTCTGTTGTCTAGGATCTTTTTCGTAATTGTCTCCGCAATGCGTGTATGGGGAAAGAGGGGGGATGTTCAGATTACATTTGCAGAAGCAATGATTTGAAAGGGACTTTACTACCATTCATGTCTTATGCAGTGACCAGCAGAGCCGCATCATGCAGAGCAGTCATGTACACGACCGGACTGTCTCACGGATGGACGGTCAGTTGGCAACCGTCCAATCCCTCGCATTAATCCGATAGCTTCTACTTGACCATCAGAGCCCCATCATGCAGAGCAGTCACGTACATGACCAGACTGTCTCACGGATGGACGGTCAGTTGGCAACCTTCCAATCCCATGCATTAATCCGATAGCTTCTACTTGATATTATTTTTCTTCTAGATGCCGCTGTAATTTCTCCGGTGTTCCGCGCCACTGGAGGCACACTGCCGACTTGGCAATAAACTGTGTAATGTGACATTAGATGCAATGAGTCAAGTACCAGTCAGGTGATGATGTTTGTTGGTGAGTATAACTTCCAGGGTTTGCACAAAGTTGTATTACAACATTGATTTTTCTGGTGTGTAGTTTAGAACATTACATATACACTATTGAACATAAATAAGAGACACAATTTTCATGCTTGTTAAACCTGACTGGTGATATTTTGAGTCTTCAAGGTATTTCATACATAATAATCTATGTCCTCCCCTGTATGTTCTTTTACAATTTTTACTCAAATTAGGTCCCATTTTCGAGCTGCATATTGGGTTATATTTTGTCATGGATTTTGTGCACCTTGTGCTGATTTTGTTTTTGCAAATCAAAACAAGAGTTGCATAAAATTTCTTTCCCCGCATATTTCAGATGGAAATATCTTACTCGACTTTGGTTTCCCTGGAGAAACAAATGGAATGCTTGCATGCTTTATTGTTTTGTTTTAACACAATAAGTGTGAATCCATTAACTCACATTTGAAGTGGAACATCAACTCTTTAAAATGTACCATGTTATCATTAAACATGGAAGAGCCGAGCTGCAAGGGAAAATGCATTCATGTGAAGACTGGAGTGTAAACATCAATAAGTGGAAGTGATGTTATCCATTTGAGCGTCCAGAATCAGCCGTCAACGCTGAAGAGCAATTTGGGATTGCTTCAGCTGCTAACAAATGTACCATATGTGCCTTAAAACTGCAACTAATAATGTTACGCATACGGTAGAGTTTGTCCACAAAAAGACTGCGAGAAAAGCAATACAGTGTTCTCTCCGTAGTACTTTCATCAATATAATTGCTCATAACTCCATAAAGGAATATTTTCTCATTTTGTTGTGATGGGCAAACAAAATGAAACATGGTTGCTACGGTGAGAGGAGCAAACATTAAACACACCTCAATCTTTCAGTTTCATAATAGTTTACTGATATATCTTGTAAGAAATAGCAATCCAAAGCATGTAAGTCTGAAATTGTCTTCTACACTGCAAAACCGGGGTGTTAAAATTGACACCATGGGTGTTGTCACAAACAGATACTAAAAAAGAATCAAAATTTACAACATAGGGTGTTAAAATAACACTAATTTCTGCCAACACAATTACATTGATGTTATTTTAACACCCTACTGTGTTAATTTTGATTCTTTTTTTGTATCTATATGTGACAACACCCATGGTGTCCATTTTGACACCCCAGTTTCTGCAGTGTAGAAGTAGTTGAAAAACATGAACTCTTATCATCTATGTGTTAAGCGCTGCTCAGTTTTAGTTTCCACGGACTTCAGTGTATCTGAATCTTATCAGACGACTGCAAAGATAGGTCCATTGCATTCCTTGAGCGGAAATACTAGATGAAAGATCCGTATCTATCCATCCAGCCAGACTGGTGTATTGACCAACCATCAACCTACAAATGTCAGCGGTGATTTGACACCTCAAAGCGGTGCCCTCATCCAATTCTGAGAGCTCTTTTTTTTCTCTCGGCTAAACTACAAAGTCCACACAGACCCGTCGCTGAATAATTTGTCAACACTGCAGCTCAATGATATTACTCCGTTCCTTCCATCTTCTCTGAGACAGAAAAGTAAGAGACCCTGATTGTCTTGCCTTTTTCTTTCTTTCTCACTCACTCCTCTTCGCACGATGGACTGGCAAATTTACACAGGTGTATAGTTACACTTCGGCCAGTTTTTTTTTGCTATTGGCTGATTGGTAGATTTGGTTGTTGGACATATGACCAGCGAAGAGTCAAAATAGCTCCCAGTTGGAACAGTGAGTGTATGGTTGTGTGTCAGGGATGAGGTGGGGCCTACATCGCATCTACACAGTCCTGTTATTTGTTCTAATTGAAGGCACTGGACACATTTGGTATTTACTCAAAATATATATTAGCATAAAAACTTACTTGGTAAAGAGCAACGGAAAGCTGTTGATAGTATAAAACATTGTGAGAAACGACTCCCTCTGAAGTAAAGTAGTTTTTGAGAAAGAGGTAATTTCTCACTAAAATATTTGAATCTGAAAAAGACTTCAGGCCTGAAGCCTTTTTCAGGCACCTGAAAACACACACATTTGTGCAACAAGAGTGTTTTTTCTTTCATCATTTTCTTGCAACTTTGATGACCAATTGAGCCCAAATTTCCACAGGTTTGTTATTTGATGCATATGTTGGCATACACCAAGTGAGAATACTGGTCTTTCACAATTTGAGAAACGATTCATGCATGAATCATTTCTTAAGGTTGTGTCGTTTCGGGAATGCTGCGGCCAGAGATGCGGTTGGTACCCGCTGTCACCTCGCTAAACGTGGATGGATTCAACATTCTTGTGAAAATACTGTGACAGTTTTTTGCTGATTTCTCAGCAAGAAGACACTGTATGCAGCTGAAACTTTAACTTGTGACTTTTATTGTATCTTTTTTTATAATGTTATCTATATATTTATTCATTTATTTATTTCTTATTTACCCTGTGGAGACCTCTCAGCAATACACTGTTTTTCACAGGTGACCAGCAGCTACAAACAAACTTTAATATAAAAAGAAAATGACAAGAAATTTAAGAAGATTATGTTGACAAAAAACAATCTATGACCATATCCTTTAAGCACAAAAAGTAGCTAAGCACAACAAATTAAGCTTACCAGAATAAGGTTACCAGCCAAAATACTACGTCTCATGCACCATTTGTGACTGCTGTCCTGCTTATTTTTGCTTAGCAGAAAAAATGTCTAGCATCATTGTCTGCTTATAAAAAGCAGCTCTATGAAAATGGGCCTTGGGCATGGAGGTATTTGGTCTCAATTGCTTCTCCGAAGTTTTAGGCATGTGTGCCTTTGAAAAAAATAATAATAATACTTTAAGGCATATTTTCATAACGCTTTAATAGTATTTCTTATTGGGGGTGGGGGGAGTGGAAAGACAAGGGCAATATTTTAGTTGTTTCTTCCAAAGAATCAAGTTTGTCAAGTTATCAGCTTCAATTAAGCTAGATAGTACATTTTATATAAATACCTTTAATTCTATTAAAGTCTTTTGAGATGAAATGTTTAAATGGTTTGAGAGGCCAAGTGGACTATTTCAGGAATGCACATTTACAAACTCGGAAAGCTATCTGTGGACTCAGCGTCAGATATCAGAGTCGCCTCCTCTAGTCATGAATCATGTAACTGTGCCAAAGAACCTCGGCACGTGGAAATGAACAAGGACTATTGCACTATTAGTGCATTTACGTACGTCATGTGAGCCAAGCAAATGTAGTTTTGGACTGTGATATGCAATGCATAATTGGACAGCACCTTTTTTTACCTTTCACTAGTAGCTAGGGTATTTTCTTTTGGAGAGTATGGATGCCGATATGTCGCCAGGGCTTGAAATTAACGCTGGACCGCAGGCCCGAGGCCAGTGATTTTAGCATCTGGCCAGAAAACTCATGACTGGACAAGTCCGGCTGTCTTGTGTTTTTATTCAAATGTTGTCTTTCAGTCTGATAAATATCTTTCAATTCTGTTGAGTATTGAAGAATATTTACCCATAACAGAAATGAGATAAATTTGCTCTCACTGCTTGTTCGAAATTAAAACAATTCAAATGATGAACTGTGTAGGTTATTTTTGATTTGTCTCATTTCAACTCTGGTCTTGTACACACAATTCTGGTCCAGTAAACATTAAGAGCTACAAGCCTTTGGGATCCCCCCAATTCGAGCCCTTTGTCAGTTGGCATTTCTATACAGGGTTGGAAGAGGGGCTGGGATATGAAGGACAGTTCTCTAGCGAGCCAATTACCAAATTATATTCTCCACTATTTCAAGAAAAACTAATGTGCCTATAGTAGTAGTATAGATAATGATTTCAGGTCGGTAAAATGATTGACTTTTTGTCTTGATGCCCTTTTTCTACCTGATTCAAAATGCCGACTGGGAAAAATTAAATATGTGGCTTGGCCCACCTCCTCACTACTTTCAGTGACCACCTTGCTCATTTATTTATTTATTTATTTATTTATTTATTTGTTTTAAATATCATGTTCCATAACCGCAGTACTTCGAAGTGAAAAGTTTCTCAAAATGCATTATACTATATCCAAAGCTGCTGTACTTCATACCAAGTAAGTTTTTATTGCCATTAATTTTGAGAGTCATTACCAAACATATACAGACCCTTTAATAGATGTTAATTTATTTTCAAATTAACATATAATAAATGTATGTAATTAGTTAGTCTTTAAGTGCTATGACTACCCTCCTTGTTTTATTTATCTATCAGACTAACACGGCTATTTTTATTATTGTCTAGCATAAAATAAAACAAGCTGAAACCTCGTATTGATTGTTCTATATGTCACTGCCTTTGATGACTTTGTGCATTGTGTTGCAAAAGAAGCAGGCCCGATTTTATGGTGCTGCTTACCACAGAATTTTGCACTTATGACGCCCCATCAAGCATGTAATTTTATAGGCCGTAAAAGATTAATTCTGTGTTAAGCACAGCCCTGGAATTTCTTTTTTGAGAGGGCAAGGTTACTTTCATGTTCATTTTGCAAAGGGCACTTCCATATGAAAAAAATCTTCAAGTCTATGGGAAACTCTTTAAGGAGCATCAAGAGCAAGACCAGGGCAACAGAGGCCATGCCCACCTTGTAATTCCAGGCCTGTGTAAAAAAGCATCAGCCATTAAATTAGGACCTGGGATGATTGCTGTCACTCAATATCTATGTGTTTTGGTATCTTGCCGTACATCAAACACTAATGTACATTAGCAAAATCACACCATCATATAATTACGTTATAAGAAGCAGGCAGAAAGGCCAAGTTGCTTTTTATCTTCAATTTTGTAACATTTTAACCATCTCCCCAGACGATTGTTCCCCTGTGTGTCTCTCTCTGCGTGACACACTTACTCATCCAACTGTTAAGTAAATTTGTCGTCATGTGGTATATTAATGGAGTTAACAACAGAGAACACTCAAGCCTGAACATGAAGGTCGATCGTAATGCATCTTTTATAATGTCACATCCCACTTGGCCTTTCCTATAGAGGCACAATGGTAGCAGCGCTGTTATTGCCTGTTGGTGTCGTCTTTGCCCTAAAGGATCTATCATCAAATTTGTAGCTGTTCTGCTGAGCTGAAAAGGACCCCATGAATAAATGCATCATAATGAATCCCTTTTTAAAATATTAATTTATGATTAGTGATATGAGGAAATGAATGGTCTTTAATCCTCCAAATTAAGAAATCCGATGAGAGATAAAAATTGCTCTCCTTAAATCATTGAGAAGAGCTTTTTCCCCTCCCCACGCATAATCCGATTTTATACAATCTGATTGCTCATGATGTTTAAGTGAAGTAATTATCTCTGATGATTCATATGCGCATACTTGATTACAGTGATTGGATTGGCTAGTTGATGATCCAAGCAAATGAAAATGTCACATTGAAATGTCATTTCCTGCTATGAATAAAATTGTGGTTTTGGGTTTTTTTTTCAAAAGCTAAAACAAAATCCACTTTAAATTTTAAGTAATGCTATTTTTGCAGTCCTTGGTTAAGGTCAAGGAGATCAGAGGAGTGCCATATTGCACAAGCCCTCCGTAAAAATGATTGTCTGAGTATTCATTGAAAAAAAAGGAGAGATTCTGACAACTATTGTGTTAAAACATTTTGTACAATTAGTCTTTCTCTGGCCCACAAGTGCATGGGATTTTAGTATATTAATGTTTGTCTGTGTTTTTTCTTGTCAATGGAATAATTGTCATGGTGACGGGGCAGTTTACGTGATTGAATACTTGCACATATGTACTCAAAAAGTCGCATAGAGCGAGTTTGTTGTTTTCACAGCACGTTGTAATTTGAATTACACAGGAGAGTAATTCTCACAGGGGACAAATAAATGGTCTTTGGGGAATAAAAGACCTGACAACGGATGCTTTGACGCATTCATAGGGTGGTGCGTTTCCATGACAACAGCAGGAAGGTGTTATGTTTCGTTAGTCAACAAATTGGCGAGAATGTGTGAATATCTTCGTATATCCTGGATGGAGGACCTGTACAATGTAGCAGTGGTGTCATACCGTCACTAAATGGACACCGGGGAAAAAAAGATAACAGGCTAAAATGAAGAGGAGAAGCTTGACTGAGGAAGGAGGCAAAATTACGATTGAATGAATCGAAAAATTAATGGCAAAAAGGAACAAGATGGACTGAGTATCAGCGTCGACCATCGAGTTGTTCAATTCTCGCCTTAAGACTCATCTTTTCTCGACTCTTTCAAACAGTATTTTTGTAACATTGAAACTTAATGAAAGGTTTGTATCTTTTATTCCTTTTCTACAACTATTTTTTAACTAGTTCATCTTTTTTTGCTTATTGTGTATTTGGCTGGTCAAGATGTAATTTTCTTTAACTTTTTAAAATTATTATTATTATTTTTTTAAATTATCGTTGTTTTTAATTTAATTTATGTTGTTAAATCCATTTTTGCTTGTATTCAGCGCCTTGAGGCGGAACCGATCTGCAACTGAGTGCGCTTTATAAATCTCTCTTTATTATTATTATGATTATCATGCGGTTCCATCCAGAGAAGGACACTAAGCAATGTAGGTTTGAAGTGGCATTCCAGTTAAGAAAGATTTTGGTGGAAGTGAATGGAATTCTTTTGCATTGCAAATTAATTTGTCACCAGAACTGCACTTAATAGATTGACTCTAGTTAAAATATATTCATACATAGAAGAGAAGGATTTCGTCCAGCATTTTTGCATAGCAAAATATTTTGACTGAACATTTGTTGTACACACTGAATGCTAATAACTGAGTAGCTTTAAGTGATGATTTTTGAGTAGCAACTGATACATTTTGTGTGTGCTATACAAGGGAAAACATTCAGAGAAATGGCACAGGTGCGTGCCTGGGATGGTTTGCACTGCAGGGAGGGGGGCGCTGGGGCTGTATTTACAGAGAGCCAATACAAATTACTCTCAATGTTCTTATTAATTATGAAAGTTTTAGTTTTCTCTGCCGTCTGTAAACATATTAAGATATCCTGAAATTCAAATGATATGTCTATGTACACGTATCTGTAGAATACATTGCAATTTATGTGGAGGCAGTGTAGGGTGTGTGATTTTGATTTAGCATTTTCTACTTGAACCCTTTTAATGACCACTGCGGCCACAAGCGGCTGGTATCAAAATGCCCATAGTGGCTGCCAACGGCCGCAAGATTTGACCTACTTCCACTCATCTAAAAAGGTCAAAGTAAAGGTCATGCCCTGAATTGACATTTCCAAATCTTTGCACAGCAACTTTATGTCTGAAAAAAAAAATCTTTTACATTATAGGCCGAGTTTTTCCCAGACATTATTTACTGAAGAACATTTATTAAAAAGAAAATCAACAATATTATTACGGTGATGATTTTACAAAAATAAATGGTCTGTAAGGGGTTAAAACAAATGATGGGGCCCCATTTTAATGAAATTGAACGTTTTATTTTGAATGAGTAGCAAAACTATTCTTAGCGTCCTTTGTTGTAATCCCCAAGAAATAAGCATGCTTCAGAGCTAAATAAACTGATTATAAAACTGCCATTTTTTTCATTTAATAAGTAAACACAATGTGTAGATTTGGTTGCTAGGGTTTTGGCCATTTAGTGTAAATGTCAGATGTATTCCATGGGAAAATAAGAATAAAAGAAGAAATGGCAAATGTCATTATCTTCTTGACATGCCATTTCTGCAGACTGGACAGATGGAGCTGACTCTGTGGGGAGATTTTTCCCATACCTCTACGCTTAATTGCATAATTGCAGCGGTTAACTGTGCTTAAAATTTGTTTATCATCTCAAAGAAAACCCAACAATAGGCCAAACTCTCTGTGCAGTTACTGTAAGACTTTTGTGCAAGAACAAATCTGCATAAATAATGTATTGGTTGGTTGGTTGTTTGGTTGGTTGGTTGGTTGGTTGGTTAGTCTTTTTCATTTTCCATTCAATCAATGATTATAGTTTCATAATGATTGATGGAAGAACAATGCTGGAGTTCTTTTTTTAAATTTATTTATTTATTTATTTATTTATTTATTTATTTATTATTTATTATTTATTTATTTTGTATTCATGTATTTATTTGATTGATTGATTATTATTATTATTATTATTTTGGGGGGAGGGGGAGTGCTTTTTTGTTTGTTTGTTTGGGTGTTTGTTTGTAAGTTGGGGTGTTTTTTGGTGTGTTTTTTTTTTTTGGGGGGGGGGGTCAAGAAGTATCTAGTGTATCCTAACTTATGCATAAAATAACAAACCTGTGAAAATTTGGGCTCAATTGGTCATCTAAGTTGCAAGAAAGTAATTGAAGAAAAAACACCCTTGTTGCATAGAATTGTGTGATTTCAAATGCCTGTGAACAGCTTCATGCCTGAAGCCTTTCCCAGATTCATGCCTGAAGCCTTTCTCAGATTCAAATCTTTGGGTGAAAAATTACTTCAAAGGGGGTCATTTCTGACTATGTCTTATAACATCAACAGCTATCCAAGTAAGTTTTTATGGTCATTAACTTTTGGAGTAATTGCCAAAAGTGTACCCTGCCTTTAAAGCTGTTATGAGCAACCGGACTCGAACAGCTTCTCTTACAGTCTCTACAGAGAGCAGATTGGGCGGATTCAAAGCTTAAGTTATAGCGTGGCGGAATAATGCAATACACGTTTTTTTTACCCAAGAGGCTTAGTTGCAGCAAGTCCTCTTAGATTGCCTTTATCACCATGTAAAGCTTCAGATCTTGAGGTTTTTTTCGTTCGTGTATCAGTCAAAGGTATGATACATTGTTGTTTTTTGGAAGAGCAAATTTTTCAAAACCCTTTTCTTTAATCAAATAAAGTTTTTTTAAAGAAAACCCTGAATATTTCTGAAAATTCTGACCAACAGTAAGGGATTTTGTGTAACTTCATAATATTATATGTGTGCTTGTTTAATTTTGCAAGTCATAAAGAGATTTTACTTGAGTATGACATTGAAAATGTTTTTTTCAGGACAATTTATCAGGGATTTTGTGTAACTTCATAATATTATATGTGTGCTTGTTTAATTTTGCAAATCATAAAGAGATTTTACTTGAGTATGACATTGAAAATGTTTTTTTCAGGACAATTTATTGCTGTTGTATTTCTGACCATGACAAACATACTTATTTTTACTATTTTGGTTCCTTTTTTTCTAGTTATTGACTTGACTTATTGTGAACCAAAATCAACAATTCAACCCTTGACTGCCATGTGATGTCTTTAAATGATTAAACCAACCACCACCAACAACAAAACATTTTACAATTTTAACCAGTGAACCGTCGATTAAAGCAAACTTTGAAACTGAAAATGCATTTTTTTTTGGTAATCATCACTTATCATGCATTGTACCTTTAAAGGTATCGTACACATTTGGTAATGACTCAAAACAAATATTAGCATGAAAACTTACTTGGTAACAAGCAATGGAGAGCTGTTGATAGTATAAAGCATTGTAGGAAACGACTCCCTCTGAAGTAACGTAGTTTTTGAGAAAGAGGTAATTTCTCACTAAAATAATAAAAACTTCTTGCAAGAAGTTTTTATTCCTATCTGAAAGCACACAAATTTGTACAACAAGGGTGTTTTTTCTTTCATCATTTTCTTGCAACTTCAATGACCAATTGAGCCCCAATTTTTACAGGCTTGTTATTTTATGCATATGTTGGGATACACCAAGTGAGAACACTGGTCTTTGACAATTTCCAAACGTGTTCAGTGCCTTTAATTGTACTTTGTAAAGTCAATGATTCCAATACCTCGCCGGATAATACAAGAGGCTTTGGGTTCCTAGTTGATCTGCAGCTGAGATCCCTCGTAGGGTTACAAAATTATTCCTCTGGGCTCCCTAAGCCCATGTTTCAAGACGCTCATCAGTCTTCAGCTCATTAATGTCGGCTCAAGAAAGCTTAATCGACACAGCGGGGCCTGCTAATCGCACAGATCTCAGTGGCTTTTATTACCAGCTTGTTGCCGATAGGGTAGGGGTACTTCCGTTGGCTTAATTTGTTGGCACAGGTGCGTGCCTGGGATGGTTTGCACTGCAGGGAGGGGGGCGCTGGGGCTGTAAAACCCTCATGGGTGAAGGAAGGGGAGATGCTCCCTGTTGTTCTAATTACTTATGTGACAGTTTATTTGGAAAAAAATAGCTAATGGCCTGACGGTTCGACCCTAGCAGAGTCTTTCTCGAAGGCTAAATGACAGCACAACATACATAAACAGGTATATAAGTGTAACAGAAGCAGTCAAGTGGATATACATGAACATATATATGTGGAGAGAGAGGGTCAGAAAGTACACGTAAAAAGCAAGAGTTTATTCGGTTTAGAGCAGTGGCAGTTTAGTAGGCCTAAAACGCAGTGCAAAATGTGTAGGGCCTACCTAGGTATAATCATGATAAAAAATTTCATATATTTTTCAGTCAGATATGTTTTCTTAACTTTTGTTGTAAAAAGAACTGAAAAATATATTTAGAAATAAATACATTAAAAGTATAATCTATCTTCATGATTAAAGTGCTATCAATTATTACCAATATTAATGTAGTACCGGAAATTTAAAAACTTTATGCTACATGTATGTTATGAAGTTAAGTGGAAGTTAATTTATTTATTTATTTCTATATTTATTTCTATGTGGTATCTATCCAGCATAGCTGATTATTTGGATCCCTCTGTATAAAAATATCAAAACAATAAGGAACAGATAACAAAGCGAAAATAGAGGCACAAAAAGTATAATTTAAAAAAGGGCATCCCTTGAGAGCCTTTCTCCCCCACATACCATCTCCCTCAAAGAAACATTAGAATACCGTTGCACCAAATACACCTTGGCAGTCAAGACACAAAATGCCGCCTTCTTTCAGCTCATCCAGAACGAATGGTATTTAAAGGAAATGTTATTATTTGTTTTTGTACCCATCCCCATACACCGATGTGTGTAAACCACTGTATACTCAGTACTTTTCCTAGAGTCCTGTAAACAAAATCAACAGGCATATTACTTGAGTGGGATTCAAGCCCACGACCTTTGCCATTCTAGAGCAGATGTCTTACCGCTAGACCACCGAGGTTGCCTAGTATAGCTAGAGGCAGATCGAATCCTATACTTTAGCAGCGGGTACCGCAACAATTTAATTGTTGCTCTGTAACTTTAAATCAGATGACGAGTTTGACACGACCTACATAACATTCAAAAAGACTGTATGGCAGGATTGTATGTGTGAATCAGATGTTTTTTTCTGATCCAGGGATGTTGATGGGGAGGGGTTACCACTAAATGCCTTTTGCATTCTATGGGCTGACCGTGGAGCAAGGACCAGGAGAAGAAATACAGTTGAGCTTGCCTGATAGACATGATTATGACATGGTCCTTTCCCGGGGAAGCCTACAACCTCAAGCGACTTAGCATACAGAATGATCTTATCATCAATACGTAGTCCTTGATGTCACTCTCAATGAGCATGCTGTGTCATCATCACCCAGGATGTGTGTTTATGTTCTTGTGAAAGAGATACCAGTATGCTGAAGTGTGAACGTGTGTAAAACAAACGGAGTGCTCTGATTCATAATTGTCATCAAATATTAATTGTTCTGTAGCTACTTATGCAGATGCACGGTGCAGTTTTGTTTATGATGTGTGAATAGGCAGACTGGCTTATCAGCCTCTGTTCGATCCAGTGGTTTTGTTTTGTACGAAAGTAAAACAAAACAAAAATACAAATTTTTAAAAAAGCGGATGGCAGTCGTGATGAAGGCCGAGATGTTGTTGACAAATGCGTTCATGGAATTCACCTTGGGATTGGGTTTTCCATTAACAGCCATGCAGATTTGTAATCAAAATACTATAATTTCACTTTTGTGAAAGGTTTCTGATTCTCTGACTGTGGAGAGGGAAGGTGAAGCACTGCTACCCCCAGATTGATGATGCATATTTTCTCTCGGATAACATTACTCGCAATTTAATGTAATGATCCAATAAACCTGAGGTCATCACCCGCGATAAATCCAGGGCCCAATTTCATAGAGCTGCTTAAACAGAAAATATTGCTTAACAATTTTCTGCTTAGCAGAAGTGAGCAGGACACCGGTCCCAAAATGTACACGTGGCATGGTAGTTTGGCTGGTAACCATATTCTGGTAAGCATAATTTTGTCGTAATTATTTTTTGCAGCTCCACGAAATTGGGCCCTGGTTGCACCAGTTGTGGGAGTCGGATTCACTTTGTGCTGCTGTGCATTTTAGGTGACGTGCGAATGGTTAGACACACACCACATCTTTATTTGCAATTTCAACCCCACCCAAATGAAAAATAAGTAAATGGGCCCACATAAAACGGCGGACCATGGGTAGACTAGCCGAGTATGACATCAATCAAAGGGATCTATCATTTCATACATTATGATTAAGTGATGGTAATTTGTAGAGTAGATACGATCAATCATCCGATGTAATCACCAGTATATACAATCCCAATGATAACACTATTATTGACAAACACCATATATAGTGCGACCCTTGATCTTCTCCATCGCCTCCTTCATTCACATCTTATTGATCATCCAAAGTCCACTCTTTTGTTGGGGAACAAGAAAATGAAAATACACGTTACAAATGAGGCGATTCATTACATCTGCACACATGCATATCCCTGTGGAAGACAAATTAACCCATGCAGCGTATAAGTCAACAAAACAAATGTTCTTTCGGTATGATTTTGTTGTTACCTCATTTGGTTAATTTTCAATAGATATTAAATATTATTATTAATATTTCTTCCACCATCACAAACAGGCTTTATAGTGTAGGAGTTGTCAACTCGGGAAGATCCAGTGGAAACACAACATAGTTTAATGGTCACCTGATTGTAGATGTTGCAGAATTAGAAGGCAAATGTATATTTTTAGAAGTAGAAATTGATAGATTTCCACAAATGAAAGCCCATATTGCCCACCAAAATATTCTCAGTTGAAGGTCTTTTTGACAAATAATGGTTATTATTGAATCATGGAAGATATTTTTACCATTTGGCAGGTGTTTGTGACAGTTTTATGTCATCCTTTTGAAGAAAACAAATCAAGGCTTAAAGAAAAGTTTCTGTGTCCTGGAAGAGTATTTTAATTATCTGGCTGGTCAAGATTTGTGTGCATGTATTTTTCTCGTCTGATTTTTTTTTCTCATAAGTCTCAACTTGTTACATTTCAACTTCTCATTTAAAAAAAATATTGTACGCAATTCATGCTGTCGACCATGCATGGTGTATGATTAAAACTAAAATAATTTTGGCTTGAATAAAGATAAATTGACCGGAGCGGGACTTGAACCTGCGACCTCTGGATTAACGTGCCGGCCCTCTACGAACTGAGCTATCTAACCCTAATGTTGGAGGTCTCTCTATTTTGTCAATTGTTGATATCTTCATTGGAGGTGCCAGTCAAAAGCCATTCAACCAGTGTTAACTGCCGCACAGCCAAAGATCACACCCAAGTTTACGATACAACCTGGGAAGCGGCATTTTAAGGGGATGTGACTTAAGGGGACTTTAAGGGGATCATATTTAAAAATAAATAATCAGATAATACTTGGTTGCAGCATTTACAGAGGCTCCTGCCCCCTAGCTTCGCCAAAAGTCTCTTATTGTGTAAGAATAATATAATACGCAGTTCTGATATAGCGCTTTTTACACCCGAAGGGCGTCCCAAAGAGCTAATTATTTTTTTATGTAGCATACCGGTAGCTATGTTTGGATTTATAAGACCCATTTTACATTATTTATATATGTAGCACCTTGTAACAGTTTAGTGCAGCCAATCATGCCAGAAACACTGGGGTGAACCCCTTCTAATGATAAATGTACTTTTTGTGGGGTTTTTAACGTGCATTACAGAACAGATGGGACCTACGGCTAATAGGTCCCATTCAAAGGATAAAGCAATTATGTCTTAAGGACAGAAGTGTAAAGACCTGGTAGGTCTCAAACCCACGCTCTGCTGATCGGCAACGTCAGAGCTTGAGTCCAGTGTGCTTGACCGCTCGGCCAGGTCACGCCATGGTTGGTTTGATCAAGGGGTGTGGGAGGTGTTCATGCTGGTACATTTTGCTTTCTTTAGGCTAATGAAACATCACTATACATACATACTTATAAGCAGTTAAAGCCTAAGGTTTGTTTAGTAAGTAGCAAAAGTGAATAGAGATGTAAGATGTAAAAAAAAACCTGATATATAAAAGGTCATCATTGATCATATACTAAAACAATTAAGATAAGAAAAGAGCAGCTGCACTGTGCTGTTCTACCTATTGATCCAAAGAGATATCTTCCCCCAGGAAATGTTGTGTGTTACCTTCAAGGTATATGGAGATGTGTCACTGTGTTTGGAAGACCAATGGTTGCAATTGTTGAGGCTTTATAACAGGTGAAATGAGACAGAAGGGTCAGCTAAACTGCTTCGCTCCTCTCAGAGCCAGCATTACTTTAAAAAAGATCTTTAACAACAGGGTGTCACCACATAATTTCCCTTTATCCGCTGCATTTGTTGTAAAGACACCCTTGTGAACAACTTGGTCAGATTTGACAAACTTCAACACTCTTTATATTCTTCAGAGACGGTTTGCTGGTTGAGTAATTAGAGGTAGCTAAAATAAATTGTAAACTTGTGGGTACAACCATATGTAAAAAAATAAATAATGGTTGAGTAATGTTTGAATAATTTAGAAATTATTTTGAAAATGATCTTTGTTTTTCAATCTCTACTTCACTATGGATACACAAGCAAACCCCTTCACAATATGCTAATTTACTATCCATTCCTTATGTTTCTTGTTCTCTTTTTTTGTACCTTTCTTTTTCTCCTACATTGTAAGTCCAAGGAAAGTAGATTGGTTTAAAGCACTATGTTCTGGATTGATGACATTTCACCTAGTGTGTACCACTTGCTACCCCTGTACCATTTTAAACCATGTAAGCTTATGCATTAAACATTGCTCATCCTGAAAACACTGAAGCTGCACAGCCCCTTTAGCAGACAACCACATCAACCAGTGTGAACATATCCTAGCAGTGGCTTTAGAGCTATAGTGACAACAACATTGAAGTGGATTTTAGTCCCTGTGGTAGAGTCAAGCTTTGAGTGATGTATAAGGTAGCATGTTTTGACGCCCAGTGGATTATCTTAAGTACCTAAGCATCTTAAGTTCTTTAATGGCAATTTGCTGCAGAGAAATTGAAGATTCAGATTTGACAGAATGTAATTGAAGAGTTGTAACAAAGTAGATTCTTATTCAGGTGTAAGACTGCTTAATTAAAGCTGTGCTGCTTTTTAGTTGTTCTCTTCATAAATTCCAGAAGATGGTAGTGTGTCGAAATCATGAATACCGGTACAAAAATACAAAATTGTTAAGAGTTGAAATTATAAGTTTAAGTCCTTTTAAAAAAAGCATTTGTTTTTAATAGAATTTAAACAATCAACATGAACCTATGCACAAAAACACTGATAACATTCTAGTAAGGTTTGCTAAGAATTAGAAGTTGTTTGGTACGATGTTCCATTGTCCCTGTAAGCTCGATAACTTGCAGCATATTACCCGCTTTTTTCCTTTACAGCGCGTTCCAAATTCTTATTCAGGTTTCAGCAATTGCAAATTCGCCATGGCAGTTTTTTAATTAAAGGCGTCCTCAAAAGTTGCCTGAAGTGAATTTATTATTGATTCACGCGGCTTCATCTGATTGCTTTTTGGAAACTTTAATATTTAAAGAGCGCCCATCAAAACAATGATCAAGACCCAGGTGTTACTTCATGGTTAATTTCAAATGTTCCGAGCCGGTTGGGAATAGAGAATGGTGCGCAGTGTATGTTTACTACTGGGACCGATACATGAGTCGTTTGTGCTGTCAACAATAGTCTATATCATTTGATCATTAAAGGGTAAGGATAGAACATTGGCTGATAGCATTGGTCTGATGAAAGAATGTATTAGACCGGGGGGGGGGGGGGGGCGGGTTTGCAGGGTCTGGCTTGATTTGTTCACAGCTCACACCTCAATGAAAGACATTATACAATAATTACATTTTATGGAAATTACATGGTACGATTTTTACTCGACTTTTGATATGAAGAAAGGGGGGCACATCCTGAAAACTTGTTTATCTTTGCAATGTCTTATATAACGAATGTGTAGTATCTTGTCTGCCAGAAAATGCCATAGAATGCACAATGAAAGTACATTCAGATTTGCCAACTCTCCCTGATTCTGAAAAAAAAAATCCCTGAAAATAAACCAATTTATCTGTGTTCTGATGAACAAAATAGAAAAATCTCCCTGATTATGGAAACTCTTTCCCTATTTATGTTGAATGGAATTCTAATTATCTCCCTGATTGTTGGACAAAATCTCCCTGATGGCCAGATGAAAATGTTGGCAGTTCTGTACATTGTATAACTCCTTTTGTAAACAAGGTGACATGGTCTGTTCTTTTTTAGTATTGCTATGGGAACTCATTATAAAGGGATGATACAATGCTGGTCTTTTTTAAGGCTAGCTGCTTTACTCATGGAGGAATGAACATCTAATTTTCTGGGATTTCATCACAAAGGGATGATACAAGATTTGTCTTTTTGGATGAGTATACTCATTCAAACCATCTGGGGGGTTTTCATCTTGTATTTTAAAAAAAAAAGGATTAATACCATGATCAACTTAAAATTATATACTTTAATTACTAATGATAATAAGATTTGCTATATGATAATAAATTATAAATTTTCAAATCGTCCAGGTAAGCTAGATTTCAGAGTAATTGTTAGCAATGTTTAAAATAAGATTGTGAATACTATACATATTTTCTAATAATATTTATATTAGAAAATATAGTTTAAAAATATAAGGAAACAAATATAAAGTATAGCTTTTTTATATTCAAATATGAGATTGTTACCAAAGTGTTATCTTTCCGTTAAGACAGTAAGTCTATCATTTTCTATCAGCTTTTGATGATGACTTTTGAGTTGAACAAAGAAAAATCTACTAGAGCGAGATTTGAACCTGCGACCTACGGATTAACGTGCCGGCACTCTACCAACTGAGCTATCTAGCCCTATTGCTGGCGGTCTCCCTTTTGAAAATTCAAACACATCATGAAAATGCCTGGCCAGTTGAGGCTAACGTCCTGGAGTCAGTTGCTCTGTGTGTCACTATAGCCTGGCCTTGCTGTAAGGTATTGGTTTCGCTGAATCTCAGTGATGTCACTGTAGTGATGGCATCACACACGGAGGCAAGAGGTGTTTCTGGCAATAGTCCCCCATGCATTGTGTGAGTCATCTGCTTGGTATATCAACACAGCTATATTGAGCGTGTCCAGTCAGTAGGGTAATGCACGCTTGCAGTATAACAGTGCGAAGAAACGGAAGAAGCAAGCTGGCTGTGTCTCTGGGCTGGAGTGTCACTTGAACGAAGATGACAGGCAGAGTTATATTGTTTCGATAAAGGCTTTGCTTTCATTCAAAGTATCAGTAAGTACAATTCTGCGTGTGTGGTTTTCGTGTGTAGTCTAGATTTTATTCCAAATTGATGGAAATACCTTATAAATATCATTGTTCTGCTACTTGGTTATGAGCAACAGAGAGCTGTTGATAGTATAAAACATTGTGAGAAACGACTCCCTCTGAAGTAACGTAGTTTCTGAGAAAGAGGTAATTTCTCACTAAAATAATAAAAACTTCTTGCAAGAAGTTTTTATTCCTATCTGAAAGCACACAAATTTGTAAGGGTGTTTTTTCTTTCATCATTTTCTTGCAACTTCAATGACCAATTCAAGGAGCCCAAATTTTCACAGTTATTTTATGCATATGTTGGGATACACCAAGTGAGAACACTAGTCTTTGACAATTACCAAACGTGTACGATGCCTTTAACTAAAAGTGGTTGTCATGTATACAGAATCTGTAGAATATGTTACTTTTGAAAGCTACTGTCGTAACATCAAGAGCATTGAAGTATATGGATGCTTCATAGAGTGATCGTAGAGATATTCAATATTCTGTTTTGATTAAAAGATAATTTGTCATATGTCTTTGTACGGTATC
>JAJGQC010000402.1:0-25000 GCA_021014325.1 Plazaster borealis
GGTTTCACGCTCAAACATCCTGATAGGAGGGATGAACCAGTCGACAATAAGTGAATACAAAAGTAGGGTATAAACTTACAGGTATTTTTTGCTTGTGTTGAGTCCAGAAGGTGATGGGTTGCTCATTTGCAATGTTGTGCTCTAGCTCTGGGGGTGGAAGCTCAGAAACGAATCCCTCCACGTCAAAGTCCTTCTGGGTGACTGATTTGTACTCAGGCATTGGTGGGGGTTCCTCCGCCTCTTCTTGTAGCTCCTTGGCAACTTGGGCATACAATGCTCGCTCCATCAGCTCCTTCTTCCTCCCTGAGAGATAAAAAATTAGAATTATTTCCAAAAGAAACTATTTAAAAATTTACCCAGTCAAATTTCCCGTGTGGTTTATTACTTGATATTTGAAATAAAGTTGCACCCCCCTTAAGGTGATCCCTCGGCTGCCACTTCCAAGGTTGTATTGTAAACTTGGGTGTGATCCCTGTCTATACGGCAGACACAGGTTGAATGGCTTCTGACTCGTAGCTCAAACAAAGATGTTGACAAAACAGGGAGACCATCAACATAGGGTTAGATAGCTTATTTGGTAGACTGTCAGCACGTTAATCTGAAGGTTGCAGGTTCAAATCCCCTCTAGTGAACTTTTCTTTGTTCAACACAAAGTTATTCAAAATAAATTATAACAAATACTAATGTTTAGCTTTGCAAACAGAGCAAATTATGCCGGGAACCATCTGTACGCAGAGTGTCATATGAACTGGTATCCTGTCTTTGATAAAGAAACATTGTTTTTAAGCTAAACAAATTGTAAAGCTCTATGCCTGAGCAGGGTTTTGTATCCAAGCTTACCTCCTGTTCGGACTTTGAGTTTTTCTGGCAACATGTAGGATTCGGTGCATGTGGATAGAGGGGTACCCTGTCCCTCATGGGTGGGTGTGGACAGGATAGATTTGTGGCCATCTTTGAATGGAAGCGATTTGTTTTCAAATTTCATGTTGTCAGGAAGTGAGTCCAGGCTTCGATCTTGAACTTGACGCTGTCACATGAGAAGAGATTGAGAAAAAATTAATATAAAAATGGTTTATGCACTAAGATACACTCTGGGATGCTTCAATTGACAAGTCAAATTAATCAAGGAATAAACTGACAGTGACAACAGTAATTTGGGACAATTCAAATGCTATTTTCTTGACTTTTTGAGAGTGATTCAAATGAAAACATTTCTCTGCTGGAGATTGGCAACCTGGATCTGAATTATATTATGAACTTATTAACTACAGTTCAACTTCAAGTTATACTACTAAATAAGGCCCCCCTAATCCGTTATTAAATAATTTAAAGAAGATATTCCACCAAAAGAATCCATATACTCTGCCAAAGTCATCATAACAAGAAATTAAAGATTGAGGCCTGACTGACATGCATTGACGCTGCTACTACGGTCCTAGAGCAACCAGAGCCTACCGAGTGAAGTGAGTGAATATTATTATTAAAGTAAACCAACCCAGAATTAGCTTACCTCTTCAACCCAATTTTCTAACAAGCATTTTCCATTGGAATTATAAATTGTTCTTGACGGATTGAGACCGGACATGTTGCAAGTCCAATTGCACTGTTTGACTGTCGTTGATCAGATCACTTCTAACATGAAAACTTGTAAAAGATAAAGGCAAAATCAAGTGCTTTTACACGGCGAGCCAACTTCAGCTGCACGACATGGATGATTACTGTTGCTATGCCAGTGCACAAGGTCAATAGTCATGCTTGGGTGATCAGGTCAGCCACTTTCAAACAAAATTAAATATTGAATTTGCATTTTGATAAAATATAAATATAAAATGATATATTTTACACTTTAAAAAAGATAATAGAGTAAACATGTATACCGTTTGGATTCTAAGAAAATAATAATAATAAAATATAATTTTTTAAATCGCTTATAATTAAATACACTGGAAAAATTCCTGTTCAACGTTTTTGATGTCGGCTGCTTCTGCAAGTTTGGAAGGGACTTGATCCAATTCTACCTCCATTATCTATTTTACTTCAAGGTTTTCCCTCGTTTCAGAATAATATGTCATCAAAGGTATGATACTTTATTAAAATTAGTGGTAATTTATGAAAGTTTTAATGTTTCTACCTGGAATGATACTCAAAAAAGCATGTGAATAGCGATAGATTTTTGTAAACAATGAATGGTCTGGAATTTCGAGTTCTCGTCTCATGATGATGGTTTTTGTTTGAAATGTTATGAATGTTTGTTTACATTCGATTTCGAGTGTCTCTGGCCCTGGGTGGGTTGAAGAATAATAGACCCGTGGTTATTTCACAACCCTTTTTTATGATCCCTGCATACACAGGCTGCAATCATACTTGGTAGTTCAGGATGTGATTACTTTTGATTAATTTTTCACCATCTCTTCTGAACTGACCAAGGTCGCAAGGAAAAAGGGATGGTGAAAATTGTGAACATTATAATATAACTTTCTATCAATATGATTCATAATTTTACATTTAATGCTTGTACCTTTCAGGGGGCAGCAAACTCTAAGCCAACCAAGATGAAAAGTAAAGAAGGAGGAGGGGGAGGAGATACAAAAACAGCAGGATCTTCTCTGAAGACGAAGGCAGAAAATGCCAAGAAAGTAGAAACCCTCAGGGAGATCGAGCAAATGGAGCAAAAGTAGGTAGTTCTAGTTGTAAAGCAAAGGTACACTTGGTTGTTGTTTTCACAAAATCCAGCGTATATGTTTACTAAATTGTGCCTTCAACTGATTATTGAGGAAATAGAAATAATAAGTTCCTTTTAATCAACTAGATTGTGAGGTCAAATCTTTAATAGAAATGTGAGGAACGGGGTAGCTAAGTAATACTTATGTTACCTAATCAATTATGGATTCCACCGAGTGTCACCCCAAACTGGGTCTGTGACATCACATCAGGATTTTTTTCACCCACTTGGACTTATTTGTCAGTTTGAAAAAAAAAACTTTTTAAATGAGTACCCCCCCCCCCCCCACAAAAAAGCAACCCTTATTTAAGTAAATAATTTGTTTTTGATTGATCTTTGCAGGATCAATAGTTTGGACAGAGAGAAAAGCACCAATCTGTACAGCAAGCGAAGCGATTTCCGCAAGCTGTTTTGCACTTTAGAAGAACAGGAATTAAAGATGAATACTGACCGGAAAACTGAAAGTAAGCAACTCTGTAAAAACTTGTCACAATACACATCAATTCTCCTACTGTCTGACCATTCAATCTCATTCACTCATGGTTTTGAATGATAGATAAACTATGCCAGCCTGCAATGATGATATCTTGTGGTGAATATACACAGTACACAGTCAACCCTCCTACTTGTTGACCATTCAACATCATCCACTGTGGTTTTGAGTGACATAAACTATGCTAGCCTGCAATTTGATCAACGTGTTGAATGCATCTCTACACAGTACACAGTCAACCTTCCTACTGTCTGACCATTCAATCTCATTCACTGTAGTTTAGAATGATAGATAAACTTAGATGCCAGCCTGCAATTATGATATCTTGTGGTGAATATACACAGTACACAGTCAACCCTCCTACTTTTTGACCATTCAACATCGTCCACTGTGGTTTTGAGTGACATATACACTATGCTAGCCTGCAATTTGATACAACGTGTTGAATGCATCTCCACACAGTACACAGTCAACCTTCCTACTGTCTGCCCATTCAATCTCATCCACTGTAGTTTGGAATGATAGATAAACTTAGATGCCAGCCAGTAATTTGATATTATGTGAGAAATGCATGTACACAGTCCACAGTCAACCCTCCTCTTGTCTGACCATTCAATCTCATCCACTGTGGTTTTTAAGGATAGATAAAAACAAAATTAGCCTGTAATTTGATATCATGTGGTGAATGCAACAAGGAGCGAAACAATAAAGTCAACTGATTGATAATTATAGATTTTACATTTTTTGTTACTAGCCTGAATGAACCAAGGAGCAAACAATATCTTATAATTTTGGATTTTGGTTTGTAATATCTTATAAAAATTATATTTCCTTCATATTTTTTGCAGAAGTTCGATTAGTGCAGCAGTTGAATAAGATGCGAAGCACTGTCACTAAGTTCCAACGTGAACTACGCAATGTGAAGCCAACACCTGAATGCAAGTATAAAAATACCATGCTAGAGATCGACATTTTTAAAACAACTAAATCCCTGTAACCCTTGCCTATTTGACAGAATTTTTTTCATGGCGTCCACATTTAAGAGGAATAATTATTCCATCCATGTTCATATTGCTGAAAACAAAGCAAATTCACCAGTTGATTTACCAGAACACAGAAGAAAAAACCCCCCAAAAGAAACACCTTTAAATATTAAGAAAAGGCAAAGAAATAACTACTTGTTGAGAAAATACAAATTTTGAAAGTGATATTTTGAGTATGATTTGCGCAAAGTTCTAGTTACGATCAAGTCGGAGGGCAATTATGTAGTGTGAAAGTAATTTTTTAAATTTTATTTTATCAATGTCAGTTGTGGAGAAATTGAAAGAGATGATGGAAACAATAGAAGCTGTCACGAATGAGTTCAAAGAACAGCAGAGAAAAACGTAAGTGGGAATTTGATGTTATATACAATTATTTTGGAATGCCGGCCTGTTATCGTTGTGGCCCAGTGGAGGATTGTCTTCTTTGAACCTGGAAGATTCAACGGACAAAGCAAGTTTGTTTAAAACAAACCCAATTTTTTGGGGGGCAAGGATTTTTATTTATTCAATTATCTATCACATCCAATAGCACAATAAGCACACATAACAGGATGGATAGAATAAATGTTCAGTTTTAGATGTAGGAGGACAACCTCAATGGGAAAACCCACGCAAACCCAATCCACATGCAAAGCTCCGGTCCGAGGTGGGATTCGAACCGGGGTCCATAGAGGTGAGAGGCAGGGAAAGAAACCACAGAGCCAACATGATCCCCAACTGATTTAATAGATCTATTAAATCAGCTATGGAAGCTTTATCAAGCTCATACCAACTCCAGGATCTTGCATCAACCTATTTTAGTAAGCTTCACTCCCAGCTTGAATCCTGCATTCTCCTAACAGAGCATACTGTTTGAAACATCGAGTAAATCTCCAATTCTTCTCAGAGTCACACAATTTTTTAAATACATAGTGTTAACGCAGAATGCCATCTTAACATTATTCTTACATCGAGAATGAGGATTTCCGTGAAACTAATCATTTATAGTTTTGTTGCTCTGCTTTCTCAGATATGAAGAGCTCCTTCGAGAGGAACAGACCCTGAACCAGGAGGTGACAGCACTGGAGAAACGCCTAGAATCCTGGGCTCAGGCGCCGCCTGTTACCATACAAACCAAGCCGACTAAATCCAAGCCAGTGTCCTCTGCAAGGAACGTCATAACAGATCTACCTCCTGAAGTGGCAGCTTTTGAGGTGAGGGAAGAACTAATGACTGAAATTGTGCATGCTGCATGCAATCCCCTATCCTTAAATGCCATGAAAATCAATGTTGACATAAAAATGACCTTGCATTAAGCGACTGCAGTTTCAAAATATTAACATGAGTGAAAAAGCCCTGTAAAAATAGCCCTTCTCACTTGCTGCAAATTCTGTATAGAAAAATTTGATCAGGTCTCTTGATGCGTACGGTAAACAGGTGTTTATAAAACATCTTTAATCTCCCAGCTCCCTTGAGCAATTTACTTGGATCCTTCCTCTCTCAAAACACAATCCAACACCAGTGGTAACTCTAAACACAAACTGTTGACTCTGATTATGGTGGTATACCTGATCCCATGATAAATTATTATCAGTTTACTAGCGCAGTCCAAAAGATTCAAACCAAACATGCGCTTGGATTTTGAATGGTCTGGTGGGATGGTGAGAAAAAATGATGTTGTTATAACTCTGTTTGAACACTTGGTTACAGAGATTCTTAGTGCAGACTGGCGGACATAGAGGAGGCTGGGATGAGTACGATCAAGGTACATTCCTCAGGATAAGAAATAAATATAAGGTGAGCATCCGATAAGAAAGTCAGATCCAATCTCTCACTATAGAACTGTTTTCTGTTCCTTTAACTGTATTTTATTTCACTTTGATTTATTTGTTAATGAGGGAAAGCTTCAAGAAAAGGTTCTGCAGTTGTGTTTAGGAATCATGGAAACTAATGATACATACTTCAGGCATGATATTCTTTTTGAGGCTGCAGTTCTCACGCTCAATGGTCTAGGGCACACCAATGTCTAGCAGTTATTAAGACATCTGCTCTTAAATGAGGGGGTTGCGGGTTCCAATCCCACCAGAGTCTGAGTATGGCCTGAGCATTTTTCCCCATGCAAGACTCGGGAATATGAGTATACTGTATAGGGCTTATTACACATCAGTGTAAGAGTACAGCCATAATAATATTCTTTATCCCCGCAGCAATTATTACATCAATTAAAACTGCACTTCTCCCAACAACATGAAGTCCTGAACAAAGTAATATCACATATTAGAGCAGTTCCTGATATTTTTATCTCTAAAGGGCAAGATAACCTTCCTGGATGAGGCAGCAACCTCCATCCCAGGTCGTAATATCATTGATGTCCGACAGCATGAGAAATGGTACCAGGAATATCTATCTATGATGGAGAAGAAGAAAGAGGCTATACAGAAATGGAAGATTGTGAAAGAGGTTGGTTTAGTTGACTAATCTTTGTCATGGTATTTTCACAAGAATGTTGAATCATTTACGTTTAGCGAGATGACAGCGGGTACAAACCGTATCTCTGGCCGCAGCAATCACAAACGGACACCAACCCTCAGAAATCTGAGAAATGATTCATTCTCAGATTCAAATGTTTTTGGGTGAAAAATTCTCCAAACAATATTACTTCGAAGGGAATCCTTTCTTAAAATAGTTTATACTATCAACAGCTGCAGTGCTTCTCATCAAGTAAGTTGTTATGGTCATTTATATTTGGAGTATTTACAAATCTATGACCCTACCTTTAAAATATATTCGTCTTGAATGTCGTTTCACAAAATATAGCCCCCTCTTAGTGGCTATTGTTATAAACTAGAAAAACACTACAAATACAGCTCAGCTTGCTCCATTCACATTTTGACTCAATAAGCAACAGAATCTGCATACTCGGTGCACAAAGTATGTACAGATGATCAATTGTAAATTTTAATATGCAAACACCTTACTTATGCTTAAATATCTGGATAATGTTAAAAAACTGAATACCTATCGAGTATGATGAGTCGACGACCGTGATAATACTTGTCATTTTTCCCTTGGTTGATGTCTTCACTAAACATCTCCGTTTATTAAACTTTATTTTAACCCATGCACTAAATCTCTTCTGTCAAGGCCCAGAAAGACGACCGTTTAACCCAGGCAGCCGTCGATGAAGATGAATTAAAGGAGAAGGAAGAAAGGAAGGCACAGGCCAGGGTTCGTAAACTTGAAGAGGAGAGAAGAGTTCAAGCAGAGAGAATCAATGCTTGGAAGGTAAAGCAGACCTGGTACTTTGTTCTTGTAAGGACAAGGCAGTGTTTCATTAAGTAGACAGCGAAGCTGCCATGGCGAGCTGCCAACCGATTTGATCAACCGATGTTAGGGGTGGGGACATTAACAAGTATGCACTTAACCACTGCCTACTTGGTTTGAAATTGGAGTGACAGAGGGGCTTAGGGTGGGTGAGGGCTGACAAGGACAAGAAACAAATAGGCATGGGCGGACGGACAGAAATTGTCATTACATAGGCTCACTCTGCTTCACAACTTGCCAATAAAGGGCACCTCTAATGTGAATTTCTGTTGGAACATTTCAAGGGGCACAAAAGCAATGATCAGTCGCATGGAGGCAAGTGGCTCCAATTCCTCAGGAAAGTATCGGTCTGGTGAAGCTGAAGTTTGTTCAACTTGTGCATGGGATCCAAAATTTGAATCAAAAAGAAAGAAAACGGTTTGTTTAATAATGTTTTGAACATACATCCATGTATGTATTTTTCATAGGTTGGTGCTTAAGGGCATCAAATAATGTAATATAAGAAAAGGAAGTTGGATGGAACACTGAAAAAGTGATGTCTTGGAATGTTTCTTTAAGAAAAAAATTAGATTACATCTTTCTATAAAAAACTGTTTATAAATGATAACTAAACGATGGTTAAATAATTTGTTTCAATCCAGCTGGGTCCTGCGGAAAGTTTGAATCTTCCACAATGCTTTTGGTTTGCACTCAGGAGAATGTTTAAGAAAGATGACAGAGAAAAGATTTTAAAACAATTGTATGCAACTTTCTTGCAGTAATGTGATTATTTGCATTTTTTGACAGGTTAAGAAGGAACTGAAGAAAGCTATGGAGGAAGAGAAGATGATGGAGATGGAGATGAAAAAAGTCAGGGAATATGAAAAGGAACAACAAAGAAAGGTGAGATGGTGGTCAATGGCAAAGTAGTTGCTCATTAGGAGTAACTCATTGCGTAACCCTTTCCATACCCTATCGGGGTGACTTTCTTTAGTCAACCAAAATCACACAAAAAAGAAAAAAACGCTCAAGGCCGAACACAGAGGGATTTTTTTCATGAAGCTGTAGTTTGGTCCATGTTCACCTTCCATAGCAAAGCCTACAGTGGTTTGAAAGATAAAGATCCGATCTTTCCAGTGGTGGTATAAAAACAGCTTGCTTTTCTGCAACTCCTTCAAAATAGAGTAGAAAGATACAAAATGCCAAAAGACAAAAGCTTGTGTACAAAAAAGTTTCCAGATCACACTTTTTTAGGAAAGGAAGATGGAGAACTTTGGCATTTATCATAAGATGTCTTTTTTTATATGAAAGGGAGTTCAATCAGTAATCATATTTATAGTATTTGTTTTTCTATAAAATGAAATCTTAAGCGGCAAAAAAAAGCAACTTTAAAAGCTATCTTATGACTTAAAGATGGATGTCAAGAACCGAGTCCAAGATTACCTCCAACAAAAGCAGGAAGAAGATGCACTACAGAGACTGGAGGAGGAGGCTAAGAAAGAAATGGAGATGGAGGAGAAGAGGGTCGTAGGTCAAGTGGATGTGGCAAGATTCCAGGAGAGGGATCAACGGAAGATTGAGGAGAGACTAGCCAAGGGAAGAGCTAAAGAAGAGGAGGAGAGGAGGAAAGCAAAGAGACTAGCTAAGTTGAAGGGTCAGGTAAAGAGAGAAGAAATTACTGAATTATGGAAACAAAATCTACAAACATGCTTCATTGTAGGAATGTGGTTAAGAGGCATAGCTTTGGTTTTCCCTGCGAAGCATTTTTCCTTTTTGAGAATGATGTGCGATCAAACTCATATGTAGTTTCATTTCTGAAATCCTGATTCTCATTTCTGATTTGAGTTTCATTGCTATCCTCTTATAAAGAGGTGATTTGGCCAGTCCCAGTGATCTTGTTATAACGAGAGTCGACTTAATGTAAATTGGGTCATACCTAACCTTTGTCAAAAAATCACAACCCTTCTGTTAGAAATCTGAGGAGAAATGATGTGGGTGATACTGAACCGTTTATGTGGAATTGGGGTCATATAAGTCTTATGTCTGTTTTTCCCCAACTGTTTGTGTGTTGTTGGTTTTTTTGGGGGGTGGGGGTTCTACTTAAAAACTAAATGCATCAACGGCTGGTGATCACTTCAGCTTCTGAAAACACTTTCCCTTATCAAATGATGGACAGAGGTGGTCAGTTGGGAGGGGGGGGGGTTGGTGGTGGCAGTTAAGATAATGATATTCATTTTTGGTAATGATAATCAGTCATTATTTCTTCATTTCTTCATTCAATTTGTACTTCATACAATTTTTCATTGGGTTGTTCATTGTAGGTTGAAGTGCAGGCAGAGCGTGATCCAACGAGGTTGTATAAATTAACGAAGGGAATGAAAGAACGAATGAAAGATACATCATCATCTGGTGGACCAGTCTTACACATGCCTCACAGGTAAAGTTCATTAATTAATGTCAAGTTCGTACATGTACCAATCAACCAATAGTATAGACATTGAGAAAGTTAAGCATATTTATTTTGCACTTGTACGTGTAGAAAGTTTGGAACTGCAGACAGTTATTTTTAATATATTGCGACTAAATTTTATTTTTCTACTCAACAGAGCCGTTCCGTCATGGAGAGCAGGGTTATAGCCAATGAAGATACTGTATATGCAACTGCTGACAAAGCATATCTCCACAAGCTAGGCTATCGTGTTTACTTCAAGTAATAAGTTTGTTACTGGCTTCTGGCAAGTTGTAGAACCAGAAAATATATCAGGGATGGATCGCCAAAGCAAAGTTAACTACTAGTACAGTCCTGAGTACAGTATGCTAAAAATTGCTTCTACTACTTGGTTTATTTATGGGGGCTCAAGAATCGACTTCTGGACTATCCAAATTTGTATACACGTACAGTCTTATCAAGGACAAATTTCAAATGTTTACATTTTTAGCCCATTGGGATCAATGTACATGTCAGGCCTAGGCCCGACATTTATATGCAAGTTTTAAGTCTGATACTCTTTAGCAACTGTATCACTTTGGTAACAATCTGGAAAACCAATAATTTCTAATTTAGAAACTCACTCTATCTGGACACAGAAATGTATCCAACTTTACTGAAGGTGTATTGAAAGTCATCTCAAATTCCGCTCTTATTTCAGTTTGGCTAAATTTTCAAATGGAAATGAGTACATGAATGCACCATCAAAGGATTGTATACGTTTGGCAATTGGAACCCATTGTTTGTTTCAATCCTATACAGTTGAAGAATACCATACAAAAATGGGAAAATTTCATTTCAAAAGGTGGTAGCGTTTGAGATATTGCCAAAAATCTGGACCAGTTTTTTCCATGCAGGTAGAATAATCTGCAATTGGAATTCACTATCTGAGAAATGTTTCTAATAAAAAGTGATATCTTATTCCATAACTGCAGTACTTTTAATTGAAAAGTTTCTCAAAATGCATTATACTATCCAAAGCAGCTGTAAGTAATTTTTTATTGCCATTAATTTACAGAGTCATTGGCAAATGTTTAAAGACCCTTTTAGTCGATGTATTTTTGGAAAAAAATGCGAAGAGAGAAAAAATATTATAAAGTTGAATCTAGAGGATTGTAATGAATGTACAGATACTAACTCCCAATAAAAATGTGTATATAGCAAACATCAAGTCAGTCGGGTATACTTCATTTGAAGAAGTTTTGCCTTTTTCTTTTTGCAAGGGGCAATTCACTAGAAAACCACTGGAACATTTTGTAAAAAGGTCAAGGGAGTTAGTGTTCTCTGAAATTAGACAGTAAGTTAATACAAAACAAAGCTGGAAATCAAGCCATATTAATTTCAGTTAACATTTTATTTACAACGAACAAATACATCACAATAGTTTTTAATTAAAATACAACAATCACTTATGAGCTGTCCTTATTAAAAAAAATTAGCTTGGACATGATAATTACAAAATGAAAAGGTGAAAATTAAAATTTTTATGAACATGAACATTATTGGTCTGAAGTTGTGTGGGTAACTTACAAACCTCTGCGCAAATGTATTTTAATACAGTAAAACAACAGATTAAATTAATCACAACAGACAAGGTTAAAGCCAAACTGAAATTTATGTGGGAAGTATTGAACTGTGATTAAAGCTTTTGGTTGAACAACTTCAGTACTTCAATGTGTACCTTTCATAAAACTTTGTAACATCACCCCTTATTTATACCATAATAGTTTTTAGTTTGAGCAATGATGAATACAAATCTAGCGTTTTTGCTTTACTTTTAAGGCGCCCTTAACAACTTCAGTACTTCAATGTGTAACTTTCATAAAACTCTGTAACATCACCCCTTATTTATACCATAATAGTTTTTATTTTGGGCAATGAATACAAATCTAGCGTTTTTGTTTTGCTTTGCTTTGCTTTTAAGGCACCCTTATGGACTGAATGTTATTCAGTTTAAAATTAGTGGAATCTGCCGAGCTGTCGGCTTATATACATCTCATTGCACAGGCATTCATTTCATTGAATCTATCAACACCAAGAGGAATAGTTGGATAGCACCAAGACAAAATTCAGATTTCGCTTTTAGTTCAGATTGTCTTATCCACCATTTCTTTAGCATTGAACACGATGTACCGTACATATGTACCTTTTTAAATTCAAGCTGTTGACATTGTCAATCAATTTCCTCTCCAACTGCCTTAAAAAATATACGTCTATCATCCCAAATTACAGCTTTGAAGGCCACGTCAGCTCAAACTTTAAACTCGTTAGATCGTAATTTAAGGTTTTTGCAGCTGGCTTGTACTCGTGGCCAACAGGCAATAATTTCAGCAATAATCAATACTACTCTATGATATACATACTATGTACAGAATTTGAACCACTTGGGGATCTACGCTCAGCACGCCTGGTCAGCGAGGTCCATTACGATGGAGGACCTCAGTTCTGTGCTTGTGCTCACGCTCATGAATTTGGAGCTCGAGTACTTCTTTCTGACGGCCTGGCAAAACAAAGAGTAAAGAAAATTAGATAACAGATAAATGTAGGGGAAGAGAAACATTCACATGCTTGTAAATATTACATTATGTGAACACATGTTAGCCCTTCAACACTTGACATCCTAAGGCACTGAACACATTTGGAAATTGTCAAAGACCAGTGTTCTATTAGTCATCGAAGTTGCAAGAAAATGATGAAAGAAAAACACCCTTTGTTTGGTGTGCTTTCAGATAGGAATAAAAAGTTTTTGTTATTTTAGTGAGAAATTACCTCTTTCTCAAAAACTACTTTACTTCACATTACCAACAGGTACGATACCTTTAAGGATCTCTTGCTTATCATTCTGCATCACTTCAACTAGTAAAATAATTTGGTGTAAGAAACCACAAAGCAATTTAAACAGCAAAGTAAACGGCCACAGTGAGTATCTGTAGTACCTGGAATTTTGATGTTGGTGCATTCTTGACAACAAGGGCCATCTTCTGCATGATGGGCATCAGGCGATCTTCACTGTATGCGCTGTAGTGGACTAGTGTAGTATTCTGCACAGACAATCAATGGCAAATCAAAATTAATTATTATAGTTCATTTTAATGAGGAACCAATAGTAAAGGCAATGTATTGAGAAGTCGATTCTGCTGAGCACGCATTAATAATTCTTTGTTTGTATAATCAAAATGTTTTTTTATAACAATTTAATTCTTTGCTCAGGATAAACACTGATCTAAAGATCGTGTCAAGATGCAATTTAAAGTCCTCATCAATAACTGATGTAAATGTTTGTACAGTTTTCTGTGGCACATAAACAAGACAAAAAAAAAGAAAAGAAATGTCTGAATCATTTGATTAAGCTTACCCATTCCATGTCTGGTTCAATCATCTTACTGGATAAGCACAGGGCAGCTGCGGCAATCTCTGATGGGTCATATGGGACGAATGCATAGTCTGGTAGAGTTAGCTCCATCAGGTACTTGGCCATAGTGTGTTTATGACCATCAACCTGTGGTTTTAAAAGTACGAAAAACATTAACACTTGAACGTTAAGAGGCATGTCAGGAGCCCAGATTTCAAACAGTGTGTACAAGTCATAATAACAAATCAGTGTGTACAAGTCATAATAACAAACATATCTTTGTGAAGTATTAATAACAATCAAAACCAGGTTTATAGTCAAATGAAGTTACATGCACACTCAAAAATATAGTAACACATTTAAAAAAACATCATTTTTCACATCTAAAAAAGGAAGAAATAGCCTAGCATTTTTAACAAGTAGGTTGCACAATTTTTAGTAGTCCAGAGGGCAAGTTAAGAAGTGGCGTTACTGTTTACTAAGCCCATAGCAGTTTTACTAGACAATGTATGCCGGGCTAGTGTTTTATTAGGGTGAGCCCTGAGGAATTTAACAAGGATGCTGTCTGAAGTTGAACTACAAATTCTTAAAGACAGTGTGGTTTGAGGCATCTACTGTGGGAGTTAGTTCAGTAAGATTGACCAAAGTGGAACAATGACCAAGACACAGATTGTTAATGTAAATTATTGTAAATCTTAAAACTTAGTTTCTGTAAAATGACAGTCATGTAATGCACTTCAAGAGAAACTAAAGATTTGGGAAAACACTCAATTAAAACACACCAAAGGGACAGTATTGTAAAAATTAATATCTTACCCCTCCAGCCTTTGAGTTGCGTCTGAGGAAGTGAATGCAGAGTGGTTTACCGAGATTGAAGTCTAGCCTCCTGAGGATATTGCACTCCATGGAACGAATCTGTGCCTTGGTGTAAGCATTGTCGGTGATGTACACAAAGTCCCCAATCTCTGGTGGGTACATCTCCTCATACTTGGCTGCAATGAGCATCGACGTCACACCGACCAGCTGAAGTTTATTTTTGGACACGGGTTGAACCTGCAAGTGCAAGTAAAAGAAAGATTCCATAATCCGTCTAATGTGTGTTTGAAAAAATAAAATGCTCAAAGTAGCAAGCAACAGGAGTGGTAAGAGAAACAAACCTAGTGTTGCAAAAAACTAGTGAAGTAAAAAAGTCAATGTCAAATATAGATTCAAGAATCTAAAAATATAATGAAGAATTAAATAATTGTTGAATAAAACAAATTTCAAGTCAAGAAATAAAAGATTTCTCAAAGTTTTTAGGAAACACATCTAACCCCCTAAGCATTTCTGCTAGAAAGCTTCCACAACCCATCATACTCCAACAGTTTTATTGGAACAGTACACAACCCATCATACTCCAACAGGTCCTGTGCCTCTGGACTGTGATTTAGTGGGTACTTCTCACAGTACTGGACCATCCAAATTTCAACAAATCATCTGTTTGATTTTGGCAGGCCTGGGGCCATGTCGTCGTGATCAAAGCGGGCCTGTGGCTGTACATTGAATTATGAACTCTTACCCAGTTACTTCACACGTGCGCGCACTCCCTCCGAATCAAATCTATGGAGAGTGCTTGCGCAAGAGTTCATTATTCCATGTACAGCCACAGGCCTGCTTTGATCTTGATGACACAACCCCCTTTCTTTAATTGACCACTTCATACCTCTAGGTATCTGTCCAGAATTTGAATGGTGAGAAAGAGAGTCTCTTGGAGCAGATGGAATCTAAGATGTACTTGGACCAGCCAGTCGATGAGAATATTGCGCATTTTCTCAGTGATTTCCTGTATCGTCATGTAGTCTGTCCTCACTTTGAATTCACGCTGTGGAGATAGATTCAAATGAATTAAGCTTATGCAACACACTGTAGAGATCCAAATACTTATAAATAAAGCCAATATGACGCATTGTAGAACATTGTACAAAATAAAACAAAGAGCCACAATAGGGCCTACATCCCAAGATGTAGCATGTGAGTCAGTTATACTTCTTAAAGCAAAATGCGATGACAGTACAAATCACTATGGCAAGGCTGGGGTTGTACAGGTTCACTGATCTTTCATGGAATACTGCCCTTTAAGAAACATTCTGTAGTCTGACTGACATGTAGTCCTACAAAATGTTGGAGAAAATACCTCAAGTTTCCTCATGTACTGATAGATGTCATTTACAAACTCGCTGCAGAGCTGTGGGTTGTCAAAGTCATTCTTGTCAATGTCTTCCACTCCTTCCAAGAGGTTCTGAGAGAATGCTTCCAACGCACTACTGATCTCACTCATATCCATGGGCTCTGGTGACTGTGGTTTGGTCTAGAGACAAAAGAATCAAAATCTTGTTCAACATTAGATCTTTGACACAGACTTTGCATATTATATTCCAATTTTAAAGTGTTAATAATGTAAACATATTGTTTAAAAGATTTTCTCCTCACCTGTTCCATTGGTTCAACATTGAGCTCCATGACGGACTGTAGTGAACTGGTAGCCTTTGATTTGGTCATCCCTCGTTTGGGTTTTACCATCTCCTGCAAAAGTCCCAAAAGGAAGGTTAATAACAAAAAAGGAAAAGTATTTCCGTATTTATTTGGCTACGATTTTTAAAAAGTGATCATCGCAAATAAGTCCAATTTATGTTTAACTTGTCACTGTTTTGAATTTAAGGAAAACAAGGTTATTGCAGTCGAAATCAATAAGATATATACCTTTTTAGCTCCTGCTTGCAAGTTATTGCGTGCCACATTACTGATGTTCTCTAGGGCGCCCCTTGTGCCCAGTGTTGACTTGACTCCCTTTGAGGACGCTCTGGTGGCCATCTTGCCCATGATCCTCGAGTCAACATTTTCGCCATTCAACATGCCCAATTTGGCAGTGCCAAGAAGATTCTGAAAGAAAAAGAAAAATGTTTTCAGTAATTGAAGTGTACAACAGAGAACAAAAAATATTCTGGCCAGTCAGTTTTATTTTTGTTAAAGTCAAAAGGGCCCAAGGCCAGGTAAATTAAAATACACTAAATTACCGTTTCCCAAGAATTCCTCAAGCGACAAAAACCAACATTCGTTACAAAGAACTCATGGCCCAGGCTTGGAATTTAGGTCGAGACATTTTTGACATTCAGTAATTTAAACACACAATAATATTACATTTCATAACACAACAGTAACAAAACAAAACATCTTGCTATTTAGTGGGGAGACATGAAAAGGTTCTCTAGGAAAAATTCAACTTTTTTGTGACAATTTGTATTTTGTAAAAGAACAGTAAATTAAAAAAAGGGGATAGCCTTCAATTCAATGATGGCAGTAACTGAGTAAGTAAGTTACATCGAATTATTAACAAACAATTATCTTTTAAAACTACATGTAGGCCTAGGCCCTATACAGTATACACATTTATTTTACATCATTAAAATGACTAACACAAATAAGTCACTATTGGAAGACAAGATCAAGTTCTACAGGCAAACTTCGACTTTCTGTGACAACATTTGTGACAACATTTTCATAGCATGCATGGACAGCATGGCGGTCGAAATAAATTTCCTTTTTTCGACCATCCTTCGTTCGCAGTTCGGAGTTAACAAAGAAAGCACTTACCGTGGTTCCTCTCACTCTCAGAGACATTTCTGTATAATGCTATGCTTCAAACAGAAAAGACTCGAAATCTTTCTTCAGAAACTCTGAAAAATGCTGTTAAAGTTTACAAAATACTTCTGACTGGGCTTTAAATCCGTACACGCTTCGTATGATAATGTTGAAGCTGTTGATTACTCGGTGCCGTGTATTTGTGTGTGCAGAAAATTCGCTGTTTCACTGAAATACCTTTCGAAACAACCGCGGGAGTAACGTGATTCGTCAGGTCAATGTTGGCCGCGATCGTTCATTGGTCAATACCTTGCATCAAAACAGGTGCGAGAATGCAACGCCCTAGATACGGTGGGGAGCTTCCATTTCATGGGTAGGGATGTGCTGACTGTGACAAAAGGTTACGCGTTATAAATAGCGTATTACGTAATTCATTGAGGTTCGGAAAAGGGTTTTTTGTTCAATATTCTGGATCAGCTGGCCTTCTGTTGTGCTCTTCTTTAGTTGAGGAGAGAGGGCGTTCTTAAGATGCGCACAGATTGAGTGAATTATTTCCTTGCCCTAGATTCATGTCTATTTTCCAAGCTTTTAAAAATTACACACATTTTAAAAATAAATCAACAGTTGTTATTTGTAAATGAATCGCCCCGATGGCAAACTAAATTGGTACATCAAGTTGTCTTTTATTTCATATAGTATGAAACAAATATTTATTATTGTCTTATTGATTATTTGGGTAATTACTTATTTATTATTGTTTTAATAAAAAAAAAAAACAATTTTGTAGTAGTAAAATAATAAAATATTATTTGTTTGTTTTTTAGGGGGCTTGTTTGTTTGTCTGTTTGGATTTTTTTTCATGGGGAGGGGTAGGGTAGGCCTATGTAGCAGATGGTAACAAAATGGATACACCCTTTTACATATAATTGAACAAAATTGTTTGAAAACTATTTTATTTCTTATGAGTTATAAAAAAATACTCTGAGAAAATGTTTGAAACTAACTTTCAGGGAGATTATTTCAGTATTATAAAGTGTATTAGGCCACATAAAACGAAATCCCGACCCCATTTTTGTTATCAAAGAATGGTCTTTTCAATGATCCTTTCAGATTGGCTCCCAGATTTTTCAGCTGATATTTTTTTCAAAATCCATAGGTTGGAAATAGATCTTTGAAGAAAGGTTATCCATGTTGGCAAAAACAAAAACAATTCTTCAAATATTTACTTAGGCTACACTGCGTTTTAGTTTTTTGAAAACGTTCACAGAATCGGTTTAAAAAAACAATTAAAAACATCAAAATCACACAAACCCTCTGTTTTATAGTGATTGTGAGGATTTCTTTATTCCTTATTTCATATTATTTTTGCCATGTAAGAAAAAAACAAAACAAAATGCCCTCCCACCAAAAAAGGACAATCAACAATTTCTTTTGTGTGAGGCCTTATAGTTCTCCTTTTAATGACTCTTCAGAGACAATAACATTCGACAACATAAACACTTTCATTGAAAATAAATATATACTTTATTTCAGCTAGTGTTATCTTCATGTATTTACAAACAACAAAAGCCTACTCTCACAATATTTACATTATTAAAAAATGTCACTACCAACTATATATATTTTCACATTATTTCTGATTAAAAAACCCAGTTAATTCTCTCAGCCGTAACTTTGGCCCCTGGTTTGGTTATACTTAATTATCCAACAAGGTTTATTTTGAAAGTTAATACAGAGCAATTTATCTACCTATTCTACAAATAAAGATATTGAACAACTTAGGGGTCATTCAGTATAACAGTAACACAACTTTTTTTCCCAAAACTGTTTTGACCCATACCCAATTTTGATTTTGACATTTCAATGTTTTCTGTACAATGAAGAACAAAGTAATGCCTCGAATGAAGCGATTTTTGTTATCAATGCTCTTCCATCTCAGGAGTTTCAATGGCTTTTCCTGGCTTTGAGCTTACAACTTCGTAGTTGAAACAGAATATGAAAATGGCAAACGCACTCACACACAAGTTTGCACAAACTTTTAGTTGTTTTTGAAAATATTATTTTCATTGAAAACTTAAGTAATGACTCTTCAGATGACAAAATATTTTGAACAAAATATGAGTTATTTCTTTTGACCCACCCAGCCACAATTTCAAAAAAGAAGAAGACAAAAACGAAAAAAAACCCTAAGCCCCTTATGGTTAGAAGGTACAAATAGAACAGGTTTGCATTAACACCGTGTGTCTAATCTGTTTAATGGGTACAAGTGGATCTTCGCAGGTTCTTTTCAGAACCATACATACTTGTAATTGTAAGAGATTATACACATGGTGTTTCCACAAACCTAAATTAATTTTCATTGTACAACTTTTTTGGATGGAAAGTACAATCCTTTAAAATTATGAAGAAAGTAATCATCCATGAAGAAGCAATTTGCAAATTAAATTTGAACAATGTCTGGTATTAAATATTAAATTTGGATTCCCTAGACTAAAAATACTTATGCTACATCGCATGGGTCCCGCAGGGCAAGCTTTTGTACAGAAACTGCCAGATTGGCAAAGACTGCATCGCTTGTTTGTTGGGGTGTTTCATTGTTTGTTTGTTTAGCTGATCTTCCCATCAAGGGAACTCGGCAAACTCCCACAAGGGGATATAAACACCAAGCTGGCAACAGCCATTCTCTCTCCTACAAACAGTAGTTTTTAAAACAACTATATGATTATGAATTGCACTAAAAATCAAGAAATTGTGATTCAGTTACTAGACGACAATTGTGACCAGACGACAATACCTATTCTTGTGCCACACATTTCATTGTAAATTGTGCATGGGTGTTTTTGAAGTTCCCTTGTGTAACTACGCAAATGCATCTTTCCTTACCATGTGACATAGCAACACTGGATTTAGTCTGAGGAATTCAACTGGAGTATTCACTTGTGACTGAGCAAGGCATTGTACCAGACGTCGTTCAAATCTAACTCGCATATTGTACATCCAATGAAAATTATGTTTTTTTTTATATCTATATATATTTTTTATATAGCAGCAACTGATTGCGTCTCAAAACTAGTATATTAGATTGTACTACCCTTTTTCTATAAATTACAAAAACACCTCACGGTATTTTTTTATACAAACAACATTAACATTATTTGTATCTCTTTGAAGTTATGGATACCAACACAAAATTCAGAAATTACAAGCAAAATCCTGAGAATTATTAGCATAGTTTTCAAGACCACCTTTCAAGTGACTCTCTGGTACAGGGACCCCCCCCCCCGACACAAACATATTGACAAAATAGGAAACCTGCCATCATTAGGGCTAGATAGCTCAGATGATAGAGCACCGGCACGTCAACTGGAGGTAGCAGGTTCAAGTCCCACTCTAGTTAAGAGTCGTTAACCACCGGTTCTGTTCAGAACCAACTCTACTCATAAGAGATATTCCCATGGTGTTACCACAAAACTCTCTTAATTTTTCTTTGTTCAACCCAAAATTATTTAAAAAAGGAGAGGGAAAAAACAAACAAAATCCCAGTGTTAAAACGCACAAAATAAAATCAATTATAATGTTTTCTTTTACACATTGCTCTTCACTGAATGTTGTTGATAAACCTTAAATCCTGGAAAGCCCTTCTGAAGAAAAAAACAAAGAAGGCATTTCCAGCCAACACTTTTTCGCTAGGAAAGCACTAATTTCAAATTAATAAGTCATTTGCGAGTTGCATTTGAATAATGTCTGGTACATTGACTTGCTTAGTCACAAGTTACTGCTTAACTTTGAATTCCTCAGACTATAGAGACAGTTGCTGTATCACATGATTTGGGGCAAGCTTTTGCGTAGTTATGGAAGAGACAGCGAACACCCGTACACAATTTTGAACGAATGTGTATGGTACAAGGGCACCTGGGTTTGCTCATCTGAAGGTTGCTATACAAAAGCTCGCCCCAAACCATTTGACATACACGTAGACACTGTCTCTATAGTCTGACGAATTCAAACTTAAGCGGTAAACTTGTGACTATAGAAGTAATTGTACCAGACGTTATTCAAATCCAACTCACAATATGTCTGATTGCAACTTCACTGCCATTGGCAATCTTCAATAAAAAACAATCTTACCCGATGTCCAACACTACCCGAAACCTGGAATTCATTTTTTGCTTATACAATAAACTGGCCAGAGAAAGAACATTAATACTTCAGAATGTAACTAAACAAGAGCAAAATATTACAAAACCTTTACATGAATGTGTATATCAAATAATATAATCACTAAAAATGTACACAAGTTTCCTCAATCATTTTGTCAAGAGAGTATGACTCCAAAGGTTGACTTGACTCTTCCGCAGCAAATTGCTTATCAAAAAAGTGAAACTAATTATATAAACAAATAACTATACATTTTCACACAGGGTTGCACATAATACTTCACACAAAACTAATCTTTCTTTAGGGGAAGAAATTTATAAATGAAAATTTACATTAGCCAAGTCTTTAGTATATTTTGTAAAAAATATACCTAAATTAGGTCTACTGTCATTTCATATGTGATTAAAGTATCCTTAAAGATGTTGTGAGATAAAGAAAAAGTCTAAGGTCAAATAAGGGTCATAAGGTTAATGAAGGGTCATCACTATAACAGGGTAATATTTGCTGTTACAATTCAATTCCCCCCAATTGAGTCCAACAGTTTTTTACAAGAGTACACTGCAAGCTTTGGGTTATTTGAACTTTGTAACAAGTTATGTGTTCTGTCTTTTCGGGGATTTAAATATTAATACCACACACTGTCAATATTGCATTTCACCTCAAAAAGCTTTTATGCTTATTTGGATACCTAGGTTTTCACTTCTACTGAGTGATTTCACAACAGGGGTCACAATGCTGGTAACAAATCAAAAGTGTCTGCAACAGTCTCTTGACACAATATAAAATGCCATGTGAACGAAAATTGCTTTGTGGTAAACAGTCCTCTTACTAAGAGGTCTAATTAACAAGACTTAAAGGTATCGTACATGTTTGGTAATGATTAAAAACAAACATTAGCATAAAAACTTACTTGGTAACAAGCAACGGAGAGCATAATAGTATAAAACATTGTAGAAAACAACTCCCTCTGAAGTAACGTAGTTTTTGAGAAAGAGGTAATTTCTCACTCAAATAATAAAAACTTCTTGCAAGAACTTTTTATTCCTATCCGAAAGTACACAAATTTGTACAACTAGGGTGTTTTTTCTTTCATCATTTTCTTGCAACTTCGATGACCAATTGAGTCCAAATTTTCACAGGCTTGTTATTTTATGCATATGTTGGAATACACCAAGTGAGAACACTGGTCTTTGACAATTTCCAAACGTGTACGATGCCTTTAATGGGAGACTTTGGAATGCTAGGTGACAGCAGACTCACCAGGTAAATTTCCATCGTTACATAGTTCTGAGCATGCGCACATTTACGAGAACAATGGATTAACCTGGTAAGTCTGCTGCCACCTAGTGTCACCGAAAGTCTCCCATTCCTGGTGGCCAAGTCATCAGAGTGTGGGTTTGAATCCCTGTCAAGACACTTTATTGTGGACCTTGAGGAATACACTTTACCATAACTGTTTCTCATCACACAGAAGTAAATGGGATCCTATGTGGGCAGAGATGGTTCTTGTGATTTATTTAGCTAGGTTGGTGTGCCTCATATTTGGCAGCATGGCTCTGCATACTTCCCAGGGAGCCGAGATGTTTTTTAGAAATGTGACATCTGACTCAATAACTGCAGCCCTGACTTTTATTTTTGAGAAGGCAAGGACAATTTCATTTGCAATTTCTACTGGGAAAAATGGAGAACAAAATGTCCACTGTGGAAAAAACATGCACCTTTTATCTCAGTGTTTTTTTTTGTTGACTTGATGTTTAAACCAGTAGATGGATTATTGAAAATTTGGGATGACGATAAAGAGGTCAACTATTACCGGGTGGGGCTTGGTATGTGTTAAGGGTTGGGATACTTGCTGTCCTTAGGGTAGCATCCACATCATGTGCAGCTTTGAAGAAGTTGTATCATGTGTTTCTCAATGGCAAGTTGTACTGGAAAGGAACAAGAGATGAAAGATGTGAGACACCTTGATCACTAAGGCCGGAAATCCATGTGTCCGTCATGCGTTGTGCATAATGTGTAGTGCGCATTGCGTAAAAATGAAAATACACGCCAAGCAATGCCCACAATTCCATGTATCCGTATTGCGCACCGCCTTGTTCGTAAAAATAATGTGCGTAGTTTGGTGTGTATTTTCATTTTAAAGGATTTCGCACTACGCATTACGCACAACAGGCACATGGATTTTAAGCATGAACCTCATACGTGAGGTGTCGTGGCCGAGTGGTCTAGTTCACCGGACCCAAGCTCTGGTGTTGTCAGCAGCAGAGTGTGGGTTTGATACCCGGTCATGACACTTGTGCCCTTGAGCAAGGCACTTAACCATAATTGCTTCGTAAAAAAATGGGAAGGTATTGTAGAGTATTCTGCTCTACCAGCCAGGCTCCTAGAGGATGATACCCATGCCTACATCCTTACCGACTGTGAAGTGGTAACCTTGTTTCAGCCCCAGGAGTAGGTGGCAACGTGCCCCTGGTGACAGTTGGTTTGGGTCGATAGCCCAAATCGGCTAAGTGTAGCCCTCACCTTGAAGTGGCCGTTCGGCCTTGCGATGTTAGTTGATCTCTCATAAAAAAAACCCAAAACAAACAAAACGAACAGAACATAGAGAATGATTAGCTCAGTTGTTATTGTCGTCTGCTGGGCACGCCCTCTATGTCAGTTGTGGACATAGAGTATCCAAACCAAGTGGCATGCCTGTATGAGCTAATGGAGAAAGCAGATATTTGCAATACAATTAAAAATGGCAGCGCGCATGAAATGCCTCACTACACACAGAGTGTTCTCTGGTTTTGATTCCGATGCTAAAACCTCAACATGCCATAGCAATCTTTGCCATGTTCCCTGTTGACCATAAAACAACCTTGTACTCTGATCATCATTCATAAAAAGGGCAATAGTATTATATTATCTTTCTGGTATAGACACCAAGGGACCCCAACAAGTGACTAACACTGTAATCTGCAGGCCTGAAGATACCTGTCTGTGTAGAGGAGACAAGAAATGTCAGTTTTACATGTGGGAGGAAAACCCCACATAGGGAAACCTACGCAGTCAGGCAGGGACTGAAAACCCAATCCACATGCAAAGCTCCCGCCCAGAATTCAAACCGAGTTGAAACTCAGGGAAGAAATCACTAAGCCAACCTGAATGTCCTGGGGTCGATTTCACAAAACTCTTCCTAACAACTTAGGACTAGTCCTAGGCAATGCTAAGAGATAGGACTAGTCTTAAGTTAAGACCAGTTACTGGTCCTAACTTCAGATAAGACTAGTCTTATCTCTTTGTGAAATCGGCCCCTGCTTTTACAACCTCAGAGAGGTTGCCTGCATTTGTACTGAAACAAAATAAGATGCCTTCACATCTTATGGCATGGGGTGGCCGAGTGGTTAAGAGCACCGTACTCAACCTCTGGTGTTTCTGATCAGCAGAGTGTGGGTTTGAGTCCCGGTTGTGGCACTTGCGTCCTTAAGCAAGATACTTTACCATGATTGCTTTGTCCTTCGGATGGGACATCAAGCCTTAGGTTCCATGTACTAGGATTGGTAGTGCATGTAAAAGAACCCAGAACACTCATCATGGAAGAGTAGGGGTTGACCTGTAGGGTGTTTCTGGTTCACATAGCAAGCAACCGTGTTCACACAATTCCTCAGGCTTGCGAGCTACAGTGATTAAGTTCACTTATGAGGCATCTTTGGTATCATTACCAGAAATATCTAATAATAATTACCTTCTCTGTAACCCAGAGCAACAGCCAGACTCAGCGGGGAATGTCCTCCTTCAGTCTGTACAGTCAGATCAGAGCCAGCTTCTAGCAGCAGACGGACACACAGTGGGTGGTTATTGT
>JAJGQC010000403.1:0-25000 GCA_021014325.1 Plazaster borealis
AAACAAATTTGTGCAGAAAGTTAGTCGGAGTGACGACCAGGCGTTCAGGGGACTCAAAGTCTGGTCGAACCAGCAGGGTGATCACCCATATAGTTCCTTTCTGGGATTGGCTAGTCCCGGTCCCTCCTTTTGCTCTCCGACCCGGAATATTCACCCTACCTATTTTGGGGAGAGACATGACGGAACCCCAATCCATTACAGCGGCCAACAGTAAAAGTCATGTCCCTTTTGGTACGGGTAGGATTCGAACCGGGTCTCCCAGCTCTGGACTGCACGCAATTGAACAATCCAGTGCACCGCAGTGCCCGTTGGTGTTTGAAGGTGATTTTAAACACTACTTAACTAATGCACTGCGATAACGGCAATAAAAGAAAATAATTGGTAATAGTTGGATTCGAACCGGGGTCGGTGCCATTGAAAACCTACCCTAACCGCATAGGCTACAACAGTTCCCTGTACAATTACTGAGATGTAATGCAATGTGATGCATCGGATTGGTCCTGTCTTTATCCGTCAGAAATAAAGACGAGCTTCAAAGTCAAGACGCATGAATGTTTTTGTGTACAGAAATCTTAAATGTTTAAAAAAATATATTTGTTTTCAACCACTGTATCGTTTGGGGGGGGGCACGAAAACTCCCGAAGACAGAAGTCATGCCTGATTACTAATGAAGTCATAATCAAATTAAAACAAAATGACAAAATAAGTTGTTACATTTTAGGGGGTCAAATCATGTATTTTATTGAATTTCTATCAATTTATTTAAATCCCGCACACAAGTTAGGACTTCCATAATTAACAAATTCAATCATTTAATCTTGAACATTGTTTAAAGTCTTCAAAACTCCACCCTGTGGGCATTGATCTCTGCAAAATATTTGCGTGAAGTATGAACCGGTCTTTATGTTTCTGGAACTATGTTCTTGTTTACACCTTGCCTATAAAGACTTCAAGGTAGTAGTTCCTTAATTGGAGACTTAAGACACCATTTGGAGCAGATCCGGTGTCGTAGGGAAATCTGTCCCCCGGAGATTCTGTCTCACATTTGGAAAATTAACATGGACTGCAGGAGGTTGATTCAAAAGAAAGCACTATCAGACAAAATATTGTACACAATTCGCCGTATGGGGGACAGAATCTCCTGCCACACCGGGTAATTTTCCATACCCCACATGTTGTCACAAAATGTTGGGCGTTATGACTAAAGAAATAAAGATCTTGTTCAATGTAAACTGGGAGAGATTCTTCTGTTGGAAACATTTACGGCAAAATGTGTTCTTGTTCTCACTCGCTTCTCCTTCACTTATAAAATTGTTGAAAAGCACCAGTTGGACAACAAAAGGCACATTGTTTTGTCTAACTTTTTTTTTATTTAAGACACATTTTGTAGCGTTGGTCAATTCAAATGCTGGGTTTTTTTCGGTTTTGGGTGCGCTTTGTTAAAACATCTTAGATTTCTAAAAAGATCTTATAATGCAAAGTAAAAAAAATATATCCGAAAGTACTCTTTTCTTTGGGGGTGTGAAATTATTGATCAGTGATAATCACAACCATACAACCAATCAGTATCACAGCAATAATAAGGTGATATCAATTGTTTCAATGCATCGTTATAAAATCTCTCACAATTAGGCCTATACTAACTCAGTGCTGCCAACATTTGCATCTAGTAATCAGTGAGATTTTGTACAAAAATCAGGGAGATATTTAGAATTACAATCAACATAAATAGGAAAAGGTTTCCATAATCAGGGAGCATTTTCAGATTTTTTCATCAGAACATGGAAAGATTTGTTTATTTTCAGGGAACTTTCTGCTGAGAATCAGGGAGAGTTGGCAGCTCTGCTAACCCAAACCACTGTAGGTTTTTATGTTTTACAGCCTAATGCTTTGCCACAACAATTGTTTCAAAAGTTACTGATTCTGTATTAACTCTGTCTTATAATTTAGAAAAAAAATATAATTTGGGGGTTCAAATCGGCCAACAAATCAGACCTACTTCTTTAATTCCTAAATAATTAAAGAGCTCCCTCAAGAGGCGGAAATGAGACTAGCTCCCAGACGTGAACGTGCCGTAATTTGACAGTAAAGATACGCAGTACCAGGCGAGAATAAAATGATTGCACAATACATGAAAACAGACATTCATTCAATCTGCGGACGACACACATGTGAGACTGGTTGATACAAAAACAACATTCTCTATAAAAGATCTCAAATTTTGAATTCTAGACAAGTACTTCAAAGTCGATCATTTATTCTGGATTATGCCCTATACATGGTATATCTGTATAAACAGCACCGGTTGTCGCGATCGCAGTTTGATGTTGTTGTGAAAGTGAAAGACGGCAAGTCTTCGTCTATAATAATAATCTTCAATCTTCAGTACGGTAACGTTGGGAATAACTTAGTTCAGAATGAGAGGAATCGGTGGTGAACGACTCGCCAGGCTCCAGGAGAATGCTGCAAATATTCGGAACCTCTGCATTCTGGCTCACGTGGATCATGGTGAGTTGGACACTACTTGGGGGACACTTATTTGGTTCTCAACTTTGCTACGTTTCACAACACAGACTAGACTCACTTGGTGTTATGGTCTATTTGTGCCCCCCCCCCCCCCCGGGTTGAACTGTCACACCAGTTCGCGAATTTCATTGGAATGTTGGCCCAATTTCTGTTGAGCAAACTCTTTAAATTGTTCAGTTCAATGACTTAGCATACTATGTTTGAGGGCAGGCTGTTCTAGTCGTTTACAACACGCTGGGAGAAGAACTAATTTCTCCCAAAACAGTGCCTTTCGACCATTGTGTGAATTCAACTAGGCAGTATTTACAATGAGGTCTGTGCATTGGCTAGAGAAGGCTTGGACACAGTAACTGGGGCGCTGTATGTTCTCTTTCTGTCGAAATTTTGACATCTGCAGTCATTACTACAATACTAGTACGACCGAAGATATGTCAACAATTTGACAAAAGGAGTACAGTGCACCAGTTACTGGGTCTAGAGAAGGCACTCTTAAGATAACTCGGATAACTCTCTGGACACAGTTGTGCTCTGGACATGCATCCAAAGATTAGGAGGTCTTCTTCTTCTTCTTCCTTTTGAGTGCAGCCTTCAAATCATGATTGAAGATAAACGCACTGACAGACACACCGAGGGGAGCCCCATCTAAGTTCTCTTAGCGATAAGTGTGTACTTGGGTCTTTTACGTGCATTGATAGTTTTTATAAAAACACACAGGACCAGACCTACGACTTTACGTCCCATCAGAAGGACGAAGCAATAATGGTTAAGTGTCCTGCTTAAGGACACAAGAGTCATGGCCGGGACTCGAACCCACACTCTACTGATCAGAAACATCAGAGCGTGAGTTCGGTGCTCTTAACCGCTCGGCCATGACACGCCATAACGGACTATTGAAAAGCATTTCCGGTTCATTTATTCGTTATCATTATCAGTAAAAGTACCAGAGTCAGCAGAGAGAATATTGGGAGCCTGTTCCATATGCGAATGATTCTTCTCTCTTCGCTTTTTTCTTTTTTGTTTTGAGAGAAAACATATGTAATAAAATATTTTTTAATTTCCTGAAGGCAAAACCACGATTGCCGACACTCTTATATCCAGCAATGGTATCATATCACCACGCATGGCCGGGAAATTACGGTACATGGATAGTCGTAAAGACGAACAGCTGCGAGGGATTACAATGAAGTCAAGTGCAATATCGCTCCACTATAACAAAGGTAAATTAGGGCATTGGACAATGTTAACCAGTTAGAGACCATAGCGGCCAGAAAAGGCACGGCTGCAAGATCTACCCTACTTCCACTTGACCACAAAGGTCAAAGTAAAGGTCATGACATGAATTGACTTTTTCAATGGTTTCCCATGTTAACATAGTATCTATGTTTCTAAAAACAAAACAAAATATCTGTTTTGCACTATTTTTTTCAGACTCTTTTGGAAGAAAAAAATGTGTCTCTAAAGGGTTAACATAACATAACATAACAATTAAAATTTATAAGGCACTATTCTATCAAGATCATAGTGCACATAATATCAATTAACATGGATAGAGGTAAGTCTTAAGAGCTTTGCAAAATAGGGGAAAACTAACAGATTCCCTAAGGACAGGAGGGAGATTGTTCCAAATCATTTGTCCAACTACACTGAATGCTTTTTTGGTACTGTACTGTCAAGGCACTGGCAGTGTTCCGTCCCAACTTTAGAATCATCCCAACTGTAGTTGGGACTGGTCCCAACTTGAGTGTTACAGTTGGGACGGCCCAACTATAGCTGGGATCCTGAGATCTCACCAAGCAGGGAACCAGCGCCTCTCAAACTAGACTGCTGGTGCATATAGTGGTGGTTATTTCTACTGTGTACATGAAGTAGAAAAAAAATTGATTTTTCTCAAGTTTTGCCTTGAGCAGGGTTGAGAATTATTTCTGACAAAAAGGTCAGAACTAGCATCAAAATTTCGGTAAAAATATTGAAAAGATGGCGTTTCCACTTTTTGGTAACCCCTAGAGTTAAAGATTTAAGGAGCTTTTGTGAACAGTGTCCCAAGTGCTAGAGAAGTAGATCAAAGAGTAGGATTTATTTATATCTGAAGAAAATAACTGCTCTTTTTGAAACCAGGCAGACATAAAAAAAGGTCTGAATTCAGATGAAAGTCTGAAATTTCTCATCCATGCATGAGAAATACTGTGTGTGTATCACTTAAGAGCCAGAATCACTATCGGGCAATCCCAGCAATACTTGGGCCGTTCCAACTGTAACACTCAAGTTGGGACCGGTCCCAACTACAGTTGGGACGGTTCTAAAGTTGGGCCGGAACAACAGAAATGTTTTGATCTGTCCCACTTCCATGAGGACCATCGTCATTCTTTCCTCATTACTATTGAGATTGTTAGTTGTTACTAGAGCTGCATTGTTTAAATGTACTTGTTGTAAAATGTTCAATTTGTTAGTATTGTTATTATTTAAATTTGTTTGGCAGATGATCAGGACTACTTGATTAACTTGATTGACTCCCCGGGTCATGTGGACTTCTCCAGCGAGGTATCCACGGCAACCAGACTGTGTGATGGCGCCCTCGTTGTTGTCGATGTAGTTGAAGGTGTTTGCCCACAGGTAATTGCTGACAACTAAATGTTACAGAGTATTGAATAAATTCCTCAATTTTTCTCTTTAAAACCCTTACTCCCTAGACCCACTTGCCTACAGGTGACCTCAACTTTCCAATAACCTCCTCTCCTATGACACTTCACACCAACATGTTTGGAATTAGTTAGGATTGGAATTCCTGGCCCAGTGAAGAACCCCTCAGTCCTTCTGAGTCTTTCATTTTAGCAAAGAGGATACAGAAGGATCTGGGAGGACCGGAGGATAAGGGTTAAGTTATGTCTACTCATTTCTCTTGCTTTGAAGGCAAAACCATCATCAAATACAGTCTTCTTATTTGGTTTTACCCATACACCGATGTGGGTAAAGTACTGTATACTCAGTACTTTCCTGAGTCCTGTGGAAAAAAAAAATCCACAGGCATATTACTTGGGTGGGATTCGAACCCGCGACCCTTGCCATTGTAGAGCCATCTTTAACATCTATTGAAATACAATCTTGATGATGACAGCATTTCAAACTGAAACATTCCACAGGTTGATTCCACTACCAATTTCTTACTAAATAACAGGTTTACTCAGATTGCAGAATCTTAGTGTGTTCCCATTCCCTCATCGGTCACTTTTCTCCACTCATTTGATAAAAATATGAAGACCTAAAAAATGAATGTGAACAATTATTAAACAAATAAACTTATTTTGGGGTTGAAAAAAAAGACAAGACTAGACGGCACTTGACCTTTCGGTGCTCTACCAACTGAGCTATCTAGCCCAAAATTCAAAACCTATCTTAGAATGTTTCTGTTTGTTCAAGCGCCTTGAGTACCTTATTGGTAGATACTTGCGCTATAAAGACTATATGTTATTATTATTATTATATGCAGAATTAAGTATTAGTAAAAGGCAATCAAAGTAAAGTAAAGTCTGTCCCGAGCCAATATGGCTCATCAGGCCGGTGTTTATACCCGGTTTCATTGGCACTAAACGACTGTGAGAATATTTCTATTCCCCCCTGGACAGGATGCCAGTCCATCGCAGGTTACTCCCCAGCTCTCGCCAGTACCCATTTGTACTCCTGGGTGGTGAGAAGCAAATATGATAAAGTGCCAATACAAAGCAGGTAACAATTTTTCTGTCTCTGTAATCTTCTACCTTTACAGACCCACGTTGTCCTCCGTCAGGCCTGGCTAGAGCACATCACACCTTGCCTTGTCCTCAATAAGATCGACAGACTCATCTCAGAGCTTAAGTATACCCCCCTGGAAGCTCACCTACGCCTCCAGCAGGTCCTTGAGCAGGTCAATGCTGTCACCGGAAATCTGTTTGCGTCGGGAGTTCTCGAACAAGCAACGGTGAGGCACCAACATCTCTCTGATAAGACAAATCACACAAAAATTTGATACATGTTTTTGTTTCCTTGATACCGTATATCTTTGTTTTCTGTTATACTTGTCTAGCAACTCTGAGCTGCAGTGAACCATTTGATCAGCCCATCAGAGTTCTTTTTATTTAAGAGCCTTCAGTCTGATTCTAATTTTCATTCTGTTCATTGACCTCGTTAATGTCTGTTGGGCTATTGTTCACATTTGCTCCTTAGGCCTATATATAAAAAAATATATTCAAAAAGAAGTTGAATTGCATTGAATTGAACTTGTATTGACGACAACTTTTTTCATAATTTCCAAACTTTGTAACCGTCTTTTCAGCAAAAGAATGCAGAGAAATCCTCACAGCCATCTGACCCACAAGGTTCGGAGTGCAATGGCGAGAAGATCCTTTACGATTGGAGCGACGGTCTGGAAGAAACAGACGATTCTAGTCTGTACTTCTCACCGGACCAAGGCAATGTCATCTTCGCCAGCGCTATTGACGGCTGGGGCTTTGGGTATGTACACACTCAGTAATCACAATGAGCCATTTGCGAGTTAGATTTGAATAAAGTCTGGTACAATGACTTGCTTAGTCACAAGTTACCGCTTAAATTTGAATTCCTCAGACTATATAGAGACAGTTGCTATGTCAAATGGTTCGGGGCAAGCTTTTGCATAGCAACCTCCAGATGAGCAAACCCTGGTACCATTGTGCCATACACATTCAATCAAAAGTGTGTTTGGGTGTTCGCCGTCTCTTACGTAACTACGCAAAAGCTTACCCCAAATCTTACTTGATAATTTTGCCTATAATTCAGCATTTTTGTTGACAAAAACAAACTACCTTTAAGCCCAGTCAAAACCTTCCTGCTGCTGTGTGACCATTCAATATCATCTGCGTCATTTTGAATGGTACATGCACTGTGCCAACCTGCAATATGTCACAGATAGTTTCGTGCACAGTTTTGTTCAACCATACACAATGTGTGCGGTTGAATGGTTTTACTAATCGATAGTATATTCGCCTTGCGAAGTTTTAAATCTTCCCTTTTTTCAGAATTGATCACTTTGCTGACATGTATGCCACCAAGCTGGGGGTGAAAGCGGAAATACTTCGCAAGACGTTGTGGGGTGATTTCTTCTTGAACAGTAAAACGAAACGCATCATGAAAGGTGCTCAGGTAAAGTCAAAAGTATCTTAATATTTGATATTTTCAGGAGAAACAAAGAGACCCTCACTGAGGTCAAAGGAAGACCTCTCATTGGCTGAGAGTTTCTACTGTTTGCCATGGTGGATTATGCACAGGGTTCATTAGATGTATAATTCTTGTCACATTTGATGTTTATCTTTGTACAAAAAATTGAAAATTTGGGACTTTGAGCCAACAGTTTTGTAAAAAATTTTGGCAACGACCAATTGAGATAAAAACATGTTACAGAAGACCATATGATTGGTAATCCATTTGGGTGAAGCAGAATGCCTTTGAATCAGCAATTATGATGGGTGGTTTTTATCCAGAAACACCATTTTTAAATTCATTTTTTCAGAAAGAAAAAAATATGATTGGCCTTTGGCGATACTTTTTTTAAAGGGAAGGTATACGTTTGGTAATTACTCTTAAAATGAATGGCAATAAAAAACCTACTTGGTAAGAAGTACAGCAGCTTTCGATAGTATAAAGCATTTTGAGAATCATTTCACTTCAAAGTAATGTGGTTATGGAAAAATATCTCAGTTTTTATCCCAAAAAATTTGAATCTGAGAAACGTTACTGTCAGGAATGTTTCTCAGATTGTGTATTCGAAGTACGGATTATTCTTCCTGCGTGGACATAATCGCTCCAGATTTTCGACAACATCTCAAAAAACACGACCACCTTTTGAGATGAAATGTTCACAGGTTAGTTAGATTGTATATCTACACTTATATATAGGATTAAAACAATCAAACAGTTCCAAAACCAAAGGTATGCTTTCCCTTTAAATGATATGGAGTGATATTTTGGTGCTATTCTAGGGATCATTGTATGACCTTTGACTTTCTATGTTTTTTTTGTCTCACAGGCCAAAGGGAAGAAAGCATTGTTTGTTCAGTTTATTCTGGAGAACCTGTGGTCCCTGTATGACACAGTTCTTGTCAAAAGGTATAATAGTATTAATTGTGATGATACGCAGTTCTTTTTATTGGCGTGTCGAGGCCGAGCGGTCTAGTTCACCGAACCCAAGCTTTGGTGTTGTCAGCAGCAGAGTGTGGGTTCGAATCCCGGTCATGACACTTGTGCCCTTGAGCAAGGCACTTAACAGAAATTGCTTCATAAAAAGTTGGGAAGGTAGTGCATTCTGCTCTACCAGCCAGGCTCCTAGTTGATGATACCCATGCCTACATCCTTACGGACTGTGAAGGGGTATAACCCTGTTTCAGCCCTAAGAGTAGGTGGCAACGTGTTCCTGGTGACAGTTGATTTGGGTCGACAGCCCAAATCAGTTAAGTGTAGCCCTCGCCTTGAAGTGGCCGTCTGGCCTTGTGAGTAAGGCGATATCTCAGAAAAGAAAAAAAATAATAGTAATAATTGTAGTGCTTTATCGCACCCCTTGGGCATCTCAAAGTGCTTGTTATTTTTATGGAAGGTATGCAGAGTTTTGTTTGAATTATGAGACTCCTTTTAATATAAATATATAGGGGTTTACAAGGTGATTTGGCATAATCTGCAGCCAACCATGCTAGAAACACCATAGAGCTGCTTAAGCAGAAAAAATTGCTTAAACATTTTCTGCTTAGCAAAAATATGCAGGATACCAGTCACAGATTGTACATGTGACATGGTAGTTTGGCTGGTAGCCTTATTCTGGTAAGCACAATTTTGTTGTGCTTAGCTACTTTTTGTGCTTTAGCAGCTCTATGAAATTGAGCCCTGCAGGTCATACCCCTTCTCTTAACGATAATTGTGCTGAGTTCTTTTACATGCTTTAAGCAACACACAGGATCTACATCTTAACGTTCCCCATCCATTGGTCGAAGCAATCATGGTTAAGTGTCTTGCTCAAGGACGCAAGTGCTATGACTTGGACCCGAACCCACACACTGACAACCAGAACTTGATTATTCGCTCAGTCATGACACTTCATGGTGTTTTTTTTAAATGGCAGTCTTTAAATTCAAGATAAGCATCTTGGATCTTAAAGAATTAGGGAAATGAACTATCAACATGTTTTGAATGTTGTTTACATTTCACTTTTTTTTTTTTACAACATTTTTTGGGAGAAGTTCTCTTGTTTTTGAGCCCTGCAAAACTGATTTCATACAGAGCTGCCAACTCTCCCTGATTCTGCAGAAAGTTCCCTGAAAACAAACCAATCTTTCTGATGCACAAATTTGAAAAAAACCCTCCCTGATTATGGAAACTTTTTCCCCATTGTATAATGATTGATTGATTGGGTTTATTGCTATTTATATACAAGTATACAATAGAAATTGCCTTAGCTCTCATGCCTAAAAAGATATTAAAATACAATAAATAGTTGAATGTAATTCTAAATATCTCCCTGATTGTTGTACAAAATCTCCCTGATTGCAAGATGCAAATGTTGGCAGCTCTGTTTCAAATACTTGTTATTTGAACCTGGCAAATACACCAGAGAGTGTCATTTGTGACATACATTATAAATGTGCACTATTAATTTTGTTTTTCAGGGATAAAGAAAAGATGCAGAAGATAATCGGTTCGTTGAACCTGAAGATTCCTGCTCGTGACTTACGTCATAATGATTGCAGGATGCACGTACAGGCGATCTGCGGACAATGGCTCCCTCTATCTGAAGCCATTCTGGGTATCCTTTAGTAAAACAAAACAAAATCTTAAAGTTCTGGAACAAGGGTTTTAGTTTTTAAAGTATTTATTTACAAGTAATAAACCACAAGGGAAACTGACTGGGTACATTTTAAAATAAATTTGGGTTGAAAAAACACATATTGACTAGAGCGGGACTTGAACCTGCAACCTCCACATTAACGTGCTGGCGCTCTACCAACTGACCTACTTCCACTCGACCAAACAGATCAAAGTAAAGGTCATGTCTTAAATTGACATGTAATACACTGCATTCACAGATTGCTCAGTATAGATTCAAATTCAAGTCCCAAACAAAAGTTACAAAAAATGAAGGGAATCTTTTTAAGATATGGACCCGTGAAGAAGCTGACAGACCAGTGAAATGACAAGTTAACTGGTCCTGCTGGCTAGTCACTGAAACAGTTAAGGGCAAAACCCTGCCTTGCATCATCTGAGATTGAATAATTTTTCAATAGACCCCTTGCATATGACGTCAAAAGCCCAAAACAGCCCCCTTACTCAGGTCAATGAAGAGCTATCATTGGCTGAGAGTCATGCGCAGTGCGTACAGGCGCATGCAGGTTTCAATTGTTTGACATCAAAGATGGCGGCCGATGCAAATGCTCTATATGTAGTCTGCTTTTATCCCTTAACCATCAATGCTTCACCAGCCATGGTTTGTATGAAGTTACCGAGCCCTCTGGACATTAATCATGAGAGGATTGAGAAACTCATGTGTGGTGGTTTCCGACGGTTCGACACACTCCCCCAACAATCACAGCAACTCAAATCCGGTAAGGAAATATTCAAGTTGCTGACATTTTAATAGTAGAGGAATCCAAACGGCAATCATAACCCGCCATTTCTAGGCATTATTTCATACATTGCACCCAGCATTCATATCTTTAAAGCCATGTCACACAAGGCAATTTTTACAGGCAACTTGGAGGCAACCAACTGCACTGCATGCAAAAGGAATACTTCGGCAGCACAAGAGACATTCTTCTAGCTGTAACTCACTATCCCCAAGAAAATAATGAGAAAACTGAAGTGTGAATGAATTCTCTTATCAGATATTGCCCAGAATTGGTTACCTTTAAATTGCCTTGGTGAAATAGCATTTATCCATCATAGGTATCCCAGACTAATGGTGTTCTGTAATGGCGGGGGAAAAAATGCTGCATGACATGTGCATTAACCAAAAATGGATGTACACAATTGGTAAATAGACACAATCTGGTATACAAAAATAAACAAACCAAGTGCAGTGTGCATGGAAAACCATTGTTGCTTCCGAGTGCTTCTGCCATAAGGTAGGTGACAATCAGAAAATGGAATTAGTGATGTAAAATCTAAAAACTTTATTGGTAAAAAGGTAATCCTGGTTCTACTTTCTTTCTCAAGAATGGCATCATTAAGTGTTTTAATAAACGTTCGATCTTCTAGAGTCTGAAAAAAGGGTATTTATTTTATATTTGTTATCTTACATTGATAGCATTCGAGCGTTGTGTTTCTGGGGATGATGCCCCAGTTATCGTCTACGTCTCCAAGATGTTTACCGTTGACAACTTTAACCTTCCAAGGAACAAACCAAAGTAAGTTGGCTGTATGAGCATGTTGTCATCAGCCAAACAACATCATAGGAGGCTGTTGAGTAGAAATCGCATGGTGAATAATCAATGTATATTCAGTTTGCGATATAACACCATGTGTATATATCTACTTTGCTGTGTAGGTTTGTTCTTGAGAACTTGTCTTGCTATTTATTCTACTGCTGCGGAGTAGATTTTGGAATTCGGGAGACTACTTAGTTCTGAAAAGAACTGCTTAACAAGTACTACCTAGGAGGTAGGAAATCGGCCGGCCTACTTTCGCTTAGTGAATCGAGGGGACTTCTCGTTATTAACTTCACTGCTGGGGATTGAGTTCTTAATTGGTCTCAACGTTTCGACTGAATTTGTTACTGGTCAATTGTACATGTAACTCATTTAATAGCGTGTTGTGGCCGTGTGGTCTACCATATTGGACTCATTTTCTGATGACTGATTTTGGGTTCCAATCCCAGTCGAGACACTTTATGTCCTTGAGCAAGACACTTAACCATTTAACCATAACTGCTTATCATCACCCAGGAGTAAATGGGTAACTGCGAGAGGTGAGGGTAGAGATTGTAGATGTAAATGATCAGCAGCCTGTGCACCCATTTGTCTGCCGGTGCTGCATACTCCAAAGGAGATGAGATGGTTTCAGGAACGCTTTTGAGGTACCCGTTTGTACTCCTGGGTGAAGAGGAGCAATAATGGTTAAGTGTCTTGCTTAAGGACACAAGTGTCACAACCGGGACCCGAACCCACACTCTGCTGATCAGAAACACCAGAGCCCGAGTCCGGTGCCCCTATCCGCTCGGCCACGACACGCTGGAGACCACTTATTGCTACATTGCATCAATCTACTTGGGTTTTTCTTCTTCTTTTAGACCTCTAAGTGAAGAAGAAATTCAGAAGAGACATCAGGAGGCTAGAGAGAGACACGCCCTCAAAGCACTTAGTCAGATGAGCGATACAGCAGCAGAGCCTAACCCTGATATCATCAAAGGTACAGTGCAATGTTGCGTCTCTCATCTGCATGCTTTAGAACCCATGCCAGCAAGGCAGTATCAGACCTGCCAACCTGTACGCATTTTGCGTATCATGTAGGCATTTTCACATCTGAGTATGGTGGTATGAGATATTATGCAGAAAATACGCAAAAGATGCCAAATCTATATCGCGGTGTATATGATATAATTACATTAAATAAATAGTTCATCTAGAATGAAGTAGTCCATAGTTTTTTCTGACTGACTGTTAGCATTGTGCCAACAACAGTACACGTAGTTGGGCTTCTGGGTTATGCCGCCGTGCACTGGGCTTCTGGTTTATGCCGCTGCGCTAATGTGGTACTCAACAAAAAATGACAAGGTTGGCAGGTCTGCAGTATGCATTTTGATATGCTTATGGTTAGCAGTGTTTATGAATTAGAAACTTTGCTAATAAGGGCTACTATGTAAGCAGAAAATGATTGCTTGGAGTACAGAGCAATTTATGTGATTTTAGTCAAAACAGTATAACATCAGGGCCAAATTTCATAGAACTGCTTAAGGCACAAAAAGTACAACAAAATAATATGCTTACCAGAATAGGGTTACCAGCCAAAGTACCACTCGACATGTACAGTTTGTGACTGGTGTACTCCGTATTTTTGCCGACCAGAAATTGTTGAGCATAATTTACTGCTTAAGCAGCTCTATGAAAATCGGGCCAAACTTTGTACTGTAAAGAACCTCCTTGCATGTTACATCAACAATCTCTGCACCAGGTTCAAAATTAGTGTGTTGATAGATCATCTTCATTGCAGGCAACATGGTCCCTAGCCAAAGAATCTGATGTCGTACTTCAAGGCTTGTGATACCACCAGATACCGGCCTTTAGAACCTGCTGGTTGCCTGCCAGCTGTACCTTTGACCTTGCATGCCATAGTACAGTGTGTGTACGCAAACACTCATGTGTGTGTTGCATATGTCTATCCAATAAAACCATTGAGTTTGTAAGACCAGTGCCTGTCTTTATCCTTGTGGATAAATACAGGGGACCAGTTAACAAGGTACCCTTTGGCCTAATAGTCCTGCTTTGATCAACTCAACATCTGCCCCTAAAAAAACCTCAATTTTTGTTTACCTCTACTTGTTTGTTACACAGTCGATCCATCCCAAAACGGCATCACCTTACTGGATGAAAACAAACCCCCTGAGAAGGAGGAAGACGGGAACACGTTCCTGGCATTTGCACGTGTCTTCAGCGGGCGGATACGTAAAGGACAGAAGCTGCTAGTCCTTGGTCCTAAGCATGATCCAATGACTGCTTTACTTAAGGTTGGTGAGAAATCTGCCACGGGTAGATGAGACACGGATAAAAACAGGATTAGCCAACGGAATTATTTTGGGGGGCGTTTACGTTAGATTCACAAACATAATTACAGAAATATGCACTGAAGACAACAATATGAAAATCATTACTTTGGGGGGATTAATCCTACATTGATGTGTGTAAAGCACTGTATACACAGTACTTCCTGAGTCCTGTGTAAAATATCCGGAGGCTACTTCGGGTGGGATTCTAACCCATGACCTGCATTCTTGAGCAGTTGCCTTTTAAAGTAAGGGTCATAGATTGTTTTTTGTCAGCGTAATGCTTATTTATAGGCAAAATTATAAAGAAAGATACAGTAAAAGTCACTAGTGAAAGTTTCAGCTGAATACAGTATCTTGCAAAGAAAACAGCAACAAACGGTATTTTCACTTTTAGCGAGCTGACGGCGGGTACCGACCGCATCTCTGGCCGCAGCATTCTCGAACGGACACCAACCATCAGAAATCTGAGAAACGATTCAAGCATGAATCGTTTCTCAGATTCAAATGTTTTTGGGTGAAAACAATCCAAACCATATTACCCTCGAAGGGAATTCTTTCTCAAAACAGTTTATACTATCAAAAGCTGCAGTCCTGCACTCCAAGTAAGTTTTTTTATGGAAATTCATTTTTGGAGTAATGAGGACCCTATCTTTAACCTTCCTTCGATGATGAATTACTTAATGCAATAAGTGACATAACTGGACAGAGTTCAAACCAGCACTGCTGTGCAGTAGACTTGACTGTCGGTTAAGGCCCACACTTTTGGAGTGAACTAAACTAAAAGTAGCTGATAACTTTTCACCACAGGGAGATGGTTCATCACATTCATGTGGAGAGGGCATTTTTTCAGGGAACAGTCTGAGTGAGTTTGTGGTGAATGATCTGTATCTACTGATGGGCAGAGAACTGGAGTTAATGGACAGTGTACCAGCTGGTAATGTCCTAGGTAATACTCAACATTTACTTTGTCACTTTACCTTCCAGTCTTTAGTCCCGTTTTCAAGTTGTTGGTTTGCAAATTCGAAACAACTTGGGGTTTTTTCCTGGTAATTCTAAACAATTTCATTGTCACTTGACCTCAAGTACCAATTTAAAATTTTGGTTTGAAAATTCAATGTTTGGTAGTACTCAACATTTTCAATGTCACTTTACCTTCCTATTCTTATTACAAATTTAAAAGTTTGGTTTCAAATGTCAAAACAACTGTCTGTTTGGTAAAACTCAACATTTTCAATTTCACTTTCCTCAACATTTTCAATGTCAATTTCCCTTTCTGTTCTTAGTACCAATTTAAAAGTTTGGTTTCAATTGTCAAAACAATGGTCTGTATAGTAATACTCAAAGTTTTTAAAATTCCATTTTGCAACACACAGGTATAGGAGGCCTTGAAGACTTGGTATTGAAGTCAGCGACTGTGTCAAGCACGGTCGCCTGCCCTGCCTTCACATTGATGACTTTTGCTGCTGCTCCGATTGTAAGAGTCGCAGTTGAACCCAAACACTTAGGTGAGTGATTACTAGCTTTTTAACAAAAAGGGCATTTATGAATGGAAATAAAAGGGTAGTGACTTGGTCTTAAACAGCCCTTTAAACAAGGACCTTCAGCTCAGTCCTTTATTGCACGGCCACAACCCTGCGGGTTTTAAATGGCCCCTTGGCCTCCGTGTAATTCCAGGCCTGCATAAAAAGAACAATCAAGGTCATGCTTGTGAGACATCATCGTATGACCATCATTTTGTTTTTGTTTTTATGGTATTGTTTCAGCGGACATGCCTGCCCTCGTGAACGGCATGAAGCTTCTAAACCAATCAGATCCCTGCGTTGAGGTGCTCATACAAGAAACCGGTGAACGTGTGATAGTGGCCGCCGGTGAAGTTCATCTTGAACGCTGCCTTGATGACTTGAGAGAAAGGTAATTATACTCCAAAGTATTTTTTTAATTTTGACAAAATTACTTTTTTTGGCATGTATTTTTTTTTTTGAATTACATTGTTTGGTGGCCACAATTTCAAAAAAGCTTGTTAGCGCACCAAATTTTGCCTTTGAATATCTAAAATACCATTTGATTAATATTGCTCACTAAGCAAGGCATTGTTTGTTTTCCAAGCAATAATTTCTGCTTAACAGCTTTATAAAGTTGGTCCCACATGTTAACAGTAGCTTAAAGAAACCAAGTGACCAGCTTTCTCTCTCATCTTGTAGATTTGCCAAGATTGAGATCAACGTCTCTGAGCCTATCGTTCCGTTCCGAGAGACCATCATCATCCCTCCAAAGATTGACATGGTCAATGAGGCAATTGATGATATCAACCAGGTAGGAAAGGATTGAAGAGAGAATTTTCGATTTATAGGCAGGGTATACCTTTGGTAATTACTCCAAAAATGAATAAGCACAAAAAACTTACTTGGTAAGAAGCACTGCAGCTGTTAATAACACTTTGAGAAGGGATTCCCTCCTAAGGAATGTGGTTTTAGAGAAAGGGATTCTAAAGATTGTCAATCTGAGAAACATTTCTGCATGAAACGTTTCTCATATTGTGTATTCCAATTACGGATTATTCTTCCTGCGTGTACATAACCGCTCCAGATTTTCAGCAAAATCTCAAAACGCTACCAACTTTGAAACTAAAATTTTCACAGGTTAGTTGTATTGTATATATCTACATTTATATAGGATTAAAACAATCGAACGGTTCCAAAAACCAAAGGTCTCCCTATTTTGTCAATATCTTTGTTCGGGGGTGCAAGTCAGAAGCCATACAACTGTTAGCTGCCATGTAGCCAGGGATCAAATTTAAGTTTGCGATACAACCTGGGAAGCGGCAGCCAGGGGATCACCTTGAGGGGATGCAACTTTTTAATTTTACCTTAAACTTTGTAAGACAGTTCTTTTTCAATTTTTTGAAATTAGCATAAATTTCTTTTGGCCACAAATAATTTAGTCAGAAAATAAAATGACTGCTTGTGTGTTTTTGAAGATTTTAAACTTGATTTCTTCCACACTGCATTTTTCATCTTATTTAGATACAAGTCCTGCGAACCAGATCTGCCGTGAGCGAGTTTGAAAGTGAGATCTCAAAAGACGGATCCCTGGAGATCAAGACGGCAAACAAGTTGAGCACCTTCAAGTTGAGGGCGCTACCCTTACCCGAAGAGGTGACAAAACTCCTTGACGGAAACACGGAACTCATTAAGATCCTAGACAGAATTTCAGCAGCCTGGTTTTCGGGGAAGACGAGCGAGGAGCAAGGTGGTGAGAAGCTCACGGCGGAAGCTTTATCAAAACTACTTGAGTTTCGGGAGAGCTTAGAAACAGCCTTTGCAACTGCTGGGAAGAAATGGCGCGGGGCGGTAGATCGAATCTGGTCATTCGGACCAAAGCACTGCGGACCGAACCTATTGATGAATCGGATTGATGGGTATGATCGACCGACGATATGGCAGTGTCTGGACGGGAATGGAGGTGACACATCCAGGGATTGTGCTGCTCTGAGATTGTTTGATAACAGCGTCGTGAGCGGTTTTCAGATCGCGACCTTCTCAGGACCTCTCTGCGAGGAACCCATGATGGGGGTGTGCTTCGCCATCGAAAACTGGCTTATCGAGGAAAGTGTTGTATCAAATAAAATCACTTTCAAAGCCAACAGGGATATAAAAGTTAATACTAACGACCGAGTAGAATCTCAGGTTACTGTCCCGAGGCAGTCTGAAAATGTTGCAATACCTGTGAGAAATGTAGACTCTACGTCTAACATCATCGCAGAACTTTCTTCACCTGGGCTAGCCAAAAGTCCCGCTTCTGATTGCAGTTCACCGCCTATTGGATCACCGGATGTGAATAGCGACTTGATGCCGCATTTCACCAGCCGAGGTTACGGCCCGCTGTCTGGTCAGATTATATCCACCGTAAAGGAGGGTTGCCGCATTGCATTCCAGATAAGACCACAGAGACTCATGGCAGCCATGTACAAGTGCGATGTTCAGGCAACTGCTGATGTGCTGGGTAAGCTTGCTGTTGCCTTTAACGTTTGACATGTTTCGTGTTTTTTATCTTTGTTGTTATTGAGAAAGAATGACATACATGTATACATACGAGACATGATTTTCTTTCTACTTTAGTCTGATTTCCGATTGTTTTGCCCTCGGAAAATCTGAATTTTTTATTTATTAAATAGCCTGAAATGCCTATTAAAGCCTACACCATGTGTACATGTCGGTCAGCCCTTGTCCTCGATAAAATGTTCCTACTTTTTTCCAAAAACTACTAGGGCGTGTGTATGCAGTTGTCTCAAGGAGAGACGGCACAATCCAACGAGAGGAGATGCGAGAAGGCTCAGCCGTCTTCGACATCACAGCGACCCTCCCTGTGGCAGAAAGCTTCGGATTTGCCGAAGAGATCCGCAAGAGGACCAGTGGATTGGCCAGTCCCCAACTCTTCTTCAGTCATTGGGAGGTAGGGAAGAACCGTATTTGGCTTGTTTCATTTCGAAACAAAAAATGAAAATTCTTGATTTGAAAACTTTTTTCAGAATAGTGTACTTACTCAGCTTAAACCAGAGCTGCCAACATTTGCATCTTGCAATCAGGGCCCAATTTCATAAAACCGTTAGCAGAAAATACTGCTTAGCAAATTTTTTTGCTAAACAAAAACTGAGTGGGGCACCAGTCGCAACAATGTAAACTCTAGGGACTATTGGCTGGTAACCTGTTTCTGTTAAGCAAGATATTTCTGTGCTTTGCATGTTTTTATGCTTACAGGCTTTATGAAATTGGGCCCGGGTAGATTTTGTACAACAATCAGGGAGATATGTAGAATTACATTAAACGTAAAAGGGGAAAAGTTTCCATAATCGGGGAGATTTTCAAATTTGTTCCTCAGAACATGAAAAGATTGGTTTCTTTTCAGGGAACAGAGAATCAGAGAGAGTTGGCAGCTCTGTTAACCCTTTAGAGACCATTCATTTCTGTATAATTATTACCATACGCTTAGACATTACTAATCTCTGTTATTTTCAGGAAAAGGGTCAGGAAAGTGATTAAGAAACAGAAATAAATTGGTTTGTTTTAAAATTGTAGATTCTTTGTTGATATGGGAGACATTGGAAAATGTTGGTTCAGTACATTACCTTTTCTTTGACCTCATGCTCTTGTTTCAGCATAAGTAGGTCAAATTTTGCGGCCGTTTGCGGCTGCTATTGGTCTCGAAAGGGTTACATATTATTTCCATGATTCCAATCTGTAAAGAAATTGAAAACAATATTTTTCTACATTAAATTAGATGTTAAATCTGCATCGTGTATAAATAGTATTACTGTTTTAATGAGAGAAACAATTAGTATGACATCATCAGAAACCAATGTCTCCATTAATCTTGTTTTCTGCTTATAAATGGTAGGTAATTTTTGAGATTAAAATTTACCATGGATAAGCTTTAATGGGATAATTTCAAAATTGTTAAAACAATTTTTCCGTTTACACGCAGACAATGTATTTGTTTTTATACTTAGTTCAGATTCTCTTACAAAAAATAGTAAATGGCATAACTAGAGTGCTGAAAAGAGGCTTGTTTAAAGAGATATACAAACGAAAACTACAATTTTTGATTGGCCAGAAGTGCCCTACCCCCCTCCCCCCCCCCCCGACAAAATGATGTGCCCCCCCCCTAAAATTTGACCCTAGCTTTGGCCCTGATTCCATCATGTGGAATAAGTGATTAAAAATTGATTTAAAGGATCAATGACTGAATCACATTTAATCCCCTTGCACCTTGACGATCTCAAAAATACTTCATTACTCAGGACAGATTACTGTCACTTGGTGTTACGTCAGATGTGAAACTTCAGTGGCTCTTTCCACACACAAGGTCATTCTCTGAACCTTATGGCTTAAATCCAATGCAGTTATGACACAAACATCACATGTTATCCTGGGTCCCCCTCTCCCAGGATAAGATTACAAATAATCACAAGGGTAAGGTTTCTTGGCTCAAAGAAAACACAATCTTAAAAAAAGAAAAGATTAATCAATCTGTTACATGTACATGCTAGAAGAAAAGAAACGGCAAACAACAAGTACTGTTTGAATATACATTGATACCTCACCGTGCAATATCTCAAATTCTATACAAACGCTATTTGCAGGCATGCGATTTCTCATTTTTTTTTCCTGATTTCAAGATTTTCTCAAAACCTTCTTGAGCCTTCGTATTTTCTTGAAGAAAAGTAAAGCAATCACCAAAAGTAAAAAGTAGTCCACATTGTGTTCAAACCTGTAGTTTTTGTATTTCTGGTGATGTACAGAGAGTCTGTAAACCTCCTGAGACTTAACATCTGAGAGGTTAAGGGGGACTTGGACCCACAAGCCATTTATTCCAGGAATGTTCACATTCGTTCAATTCTCATCCCTGTATTTGTTACATAGTTTCCCCAATTGACCATGGCACACCTATCTGCCAGCCCGACCCCCACCCAAAGCTTAGAATGTCATTAGTCCCAAAAGTGATGCAAACATTAAAATCATCACTAATGGGGTTTCTTTTGAGAGAGATTGCACACCATTGAGTTGTTGTGGGATTGTTTTCCCACTATGTCACAGTGGCGAAACTGAGGGGGGGGGGGGCAGGGGGATTGATGTCAGTGCCCTCCCCTCCCCCCCTTTTTAGATCAAAAAGAAACGTTAAGAAACGCTACATTCAATGTTTATTAAACTCTTTTTCAATTGCTCGCAGACAATGTATTTGTTTTTACACTCACGTCAGATTATCTAAATACAAAAATAGTAAATGGCAAAACAAGGGCGCTGAAAAGGGGTTTGTTTAAGGGAAACTCAAACGGAAACTACAGTATTAATAAGCCAGAAGTGCCCTCCTATAAAAAACGGTGAACCCCCCTGTGCCCCCCTATGTCAAGAAAGACCAGCGAACCTAGCACACAACCCCACTGTATTTAATTATGTCAAAGCAACAAGGACTTATTAGGGACCGTGGTTTCCTGTCCCACTGCCAGGAATAAATGCTCTTTTATCACCTACTCCAACCTTCTTACTGAATTCATTCACCCGTAACTTTCTTGCATAATATATATCACTCTGTTGGCATTTTGTGCTTCAGTTGGCAAATGGAGCAACAAATCAAGTAGAACAAGGGCATCCAGACTGTAAAGACTCCGGTAATTTTTGCCGACTAAAAAATCGTTTGTTGCTTTAAAACAAGCAAAAATAATGATAGCACTTAGAGACTAACTAATTACACAAACAAAACCTGCATGAGCTTTCGTAGCAACAACCACTTCATCAGATGCAATGAATTGGACAAGCCATTAATGATGGAATGAGGAGGGGGGGTCATAAAAGATGTAATAACTCAGTCAGCAGCCTCGCTACCGTGGGCAGCGCGCTGTATCGATACCTCTTGTCATTAATCCCTGGAAGGGAAGCACTGAAAATCAACACTGATTGGCTAACAAAAAGTGACTGCTATGCGCGAATGCTTGATAACAGACTTTTGAACGCTTGCAGGGCGCTTGTCTGGCGTTTAGTATGCGTGTAAAAATGCACGTTTTTCGACGCAATACATTTCAAATGAATCATGTTTTTATATGGTCACCCTAAACTGAATACAGTTAGACATATCACAAGATCAAAAAAGAATGAGAGGGGGCCAGTTGCTCTATGACTTGATGCATCTTTCGACAGCCCGCTCTGCGTAGTCTATAACACAGAATGGATCAACCACAGGACTAATGAAAATATCCAATATATTTGGATATTTCAAAGTCACACTTCCAGGGGTTTTGATCAAGCAAGGCATTCTGGGAAAGAAAGAAAAATAGCGGTGAGATTGTACACCACTGGGAAGGAGGTTGCTCAGTTAGTGACCACCATACCACTGCATTATCCTCACACATAATGGCCAATCAGCCTCCTTCAAGATTTGCTGAGTTATTTAAAACACTTCTAAATAATTGTGCAATATCTACGCTGACACTTTGATGAAAATAAAACGCTTCAGTGATCATGTGGACTGAGACGGTATGTTTTACTTTTCCACTCGCTGTGCAGTCTTCTCCTCTCGTATGCAACAACGAATCAAATGTTTAATAACAAGGTCCATGTCCAAAAGCCACCGCGTCGCAATCAGGGCCCAATTTCATGGCTCTGCTTACCGCCGAATTCTGCACTTGCAATCGCCATTCTTTGCTTGCAGGGCAAGTGTCCAATTTCTGCGCTAGCTGTGTAAGCGAAGAAAGCCTAACGTGGACTACGCACACACACAAGCAGAAATTTCCTGCTAACCTGTGAAATACGCTTGACGTAAGCTCGGAATTCCCTGCTACCGTAAGTGCCGATTCTTTGCTTATGGTAAGCAGAGCCATGAAACTGGGCCCCGGTCACAGCTGGCCAGACGAACGAAGCCACCATCCAGTTTGTTCAATCAATATTTGCATATTGTTTTCAAATGCGTGCAACACAAAATTGCATTCTGCAACATGTGATTAATGTATGTAGAGCGTATAATATTTGACTTTATGAGTGGGCTAACTGTTTTAATTAAGTTGCCCTGTCTGATTTGATTTTCATTATTGTCAAATCCCTGTGGCGAACCTTTCTTAATTAAATGTCATATCTGGTTTCTTTTTCTCCATCAAGGTTGTGCCGAGTGATCCGTTCTGGGAGCCCTCAACCGAAGAGGAGCTCCTACACTTTGGCGACAAAGCTGATTACGAAAGTCAATCCAGGAAGTACATGAATGGAGTCCGTCGTCGGAAGGGGCTGTACATTGAGAAGAAAACTGTTGAACACGCCGAGAAACAAAGAACTCTGACTAGGAACAAGTAGTGAATCTCTACCTTTATTGGTCGAGAATTATTTAAGCTGATTATGAAACCCATCAACATGCATGAATGGCGTCCATCATGAGAAAGGGCTGTGCATGGACAAGAAAACAGTTGAACACTTCAAGAAACAACAAACTCTGACTGAGAACAAGTAGTGTATCTCTACATTGGTCTAGAATTAGTAAGCCGATTATAAAACCATCAAAATGCATGAATGGCATCCGACAACAGGAAGGGCTGTACATGAACAAGAAAACAGTTATTACTAAGACATAAAGCCGATTATGAAAAATGCATGAATGGCATCCATCAGCAGAAGGAACATTAAAAAGAAAAAGTGTTGGGTATGGTAAAATAAAATATTAAAAAACATCCATTGATAATAAATATTTAATCTCTTCCTTTACCGGGAATAGATAAGCTGATTATGTACACATGGCATTAATGGAAGGTGCTGAACATTAAGTAGTAAACACATACACGTAGTTTAACATGCTGAGAAAAAAAACAATCTCTGACTAAGAACAAGTAGTGAATCTCTACCGCTATTGGTTGAGAACAAGGGTTTTCTCCACATGATGATTTTGCGCATGTCCTTAGTCAAAACTTTCGCTAACGGATGGTTTTGTCGTAGGTCCAGACCTCCATTAAAATTTAGCAATATTTGAGAAGATTTCACCGGGGACCTTGGGACAGACCAAACATTGTTGTCCTTTCACACGAGGTGCAATATTTCTCAACCATGCTAAACTTTAGCAAGGGACCTTGCTAAGTTGCTCTTGTGTGAAACGGGCTTAAGAGCTCAAACTGATTGTGAAAACCAAGCAAGGAATCCAGTGATGATGTCTGTCTATGGAAGGGGCTGTAAATTTATAAATGAGCCTTACATGAATGAGCCCAAAAACCCTGAAAAAATGTATAATGAAAAACGGTTAATTATTAACTATTTTTGATAATTTTTTTCAAAAACATCACCTAATTTCATGAAATTATTGTAAGGTTGGTTGTTTGGTATGTTGAATTTTAACTCTTCGAAAAACCATTGATGTGATAATTTTTTAAGGGACTTTGCATCAAGAAGACATTAAAATCCATTGAGAAAAAAATAGATTCTCACTGGGTACAAGTAGTTAGCTAAGTGGCGGAAAATGCCTACTGCGAAGGTGGAACTGCAGTAAAAAAAACAGCAGACTGTGGCCCGATTTCATAGAGCTTCTTAAGCAGAAAATAGTGCTTAAAACATTTCTGCTAAGCAACAATAAGCAGGATACCAGCCACAGATGCTTCATGCAAAATGGTATATCAGCTGGTAACCTTTTTCTGGTAAGCAGAATTTTGTTGTGCTTAATTAGTTTTGCTGCTTAAGCAGCTCTATGAAATTGGGTCATGTTTCCTTAACCAATGCCCTATCCATCAAGCACCACATGGAGCAAAAAAAAGCCTGATGAACTTGGACGAGGACACACAACAATGCTTAAACCAACAGCAAGCAGAAATATGAATTGTCTACCTGATAAAAGAACGAAAAAGCAGTTCATCTCTTTCTTTACAAGCTTGAGATTAAGGAGACAAAATGTCAATCATAATAACGATGAGGGAAATCACAATCGATGTATCATTTAGATTTTTAATGATGTATTTGAGAGGGCTTCCTGGGCAGGCAGTCACGCTGATAACAATGGTGACAGATGAATGTTGCAATAAGAGATGCCACTGACAACATTAATTAACTCTTTCACGCACCGACCGGTCGCTAGCGACCGGTTTAAATCCCTTCAGAAAAATAGTTGTAAAACGGAAAGTAAAGATCGCACGGCCACACAGTTTTTCAGAATGGGAAAGAGGACTCTTAATGGTGCTATTGTGACCGGTTTGTTTGGGGGTCGCCATTT